>JAESVK010000291.1:0-11862 GCA_017140935.1 Hamamelis virginiana | reverse complement strand
ATATATATATATATATATATATATATATATATATATATATATATATAGAGTACTATAAAAAAAGGGATATATATATATATATATAGAGTACTATAAAAAAAGGGAAGTTATATGTTTCCCTGTATGTTACATATTTGTAACGTAATGTTAGAAGTGAAGTTAAAAGAGTATACAAAGGTCCTTGATTTGCAATGGCAGTTGGGCTGTGGTTCCTCCAAAATAAGATACAAGTGCGGATGAGTGCAAGTTGGTTTTTTGGTCAAGAATAGACAGAGTTGATTGATGAGTGGAAGTTCATGTTGTGGCCAACGGCTTCCATCAATAAGCATAAGCATAGGTTCAATTATGAAGAAACTTTTAGTCTTGTGGTCAAACCAACTACTCTAAATCTCTCTCTCTCTCCCTCTCTATTTCTTTCTCTCTCCATCACTCTCATGACCAACTGGACAATCAGGCAACTTGGTGTTCAAAGCACGTTCCTATTTTGATTTTTTTGGTTTAATTAGCATCTCGTGCACTACAAATTCCTCCTAGCTTCTTCAGCATTCAACAACGCAAGGAAAGAGGGTTCATATCATAATTCTGAATGGGCTTTTACTTTGGTCCTAACCCTATGGATTGCCTTGGGCCTTGAATACAAATAAGTTCATGGGTACTGTTATTGCAACCCCAATCTTTTCTTTCCATATTTCATACTTTTCAATGCCCAAAATAGCCATGAACAATTTTACTAATAAGGACACAATAATTTTTAAAAAGTCAAGGAAACCCATGGGGAGTATCTCTCTACTCCCAAAAGCAAAAAAAAAAAAAAAAAAAAAACACATTTTTAAAAACTTATTTCTCCTTCTTCTCATTTTCTTCCTTCTCTTATCCATCTTTCATCTTTTCTCTAACCCTTTCTCTTTCTCCATTTCATCCAATCTCATATAGACTAATAATATTGTGGTATTTGGATAAATATTTGGGTTCTTCACATTGTATGAGGTCGAAACGGAGCTCCAAGAGGGTCTGAGTGGTTGGAAGATGCATTTTTTAAGCTTTTTTTTTTTTTTTTTTTTTTTATTTTTTTTTTTTTAAAATTCGTGGCACGTTCGCTCGTTCATAGAAACGAACATATTAAAAATATTTGGTGAAAGCCAACTGAACATATTTAATATGTTTGGTTGGATTACACCGAACATTTTTAATACGTTTGGTAAGCTTCCACCGAATATATTGAAATTGATCGGTTGGCTTCCGCTGAATAGTTTTAATATGTTCATTTAGAGTAATAGAAAAATAGAATATTTTTTCAATCCATACCAATTTTTTTAAGGATATTCTTCAACTAGATGAAGAAAGGTCGAGGATGAGATAGAGTCACAGATGGTTATGGATTACACAAGTGAATTCACTACCTATGAGGTAAACTAGTGTAACTTTCCAATTATATACATTGGGTTTTCCTTTTGCTCGAATGTGTTTATTTATATTAGGTCCTATGGCATATAGATATTCAAAAGTAGAGAAGCATTATGCAATTGGGCATGGGATGTCAGAAAAAGAAATGGTTTGGTAAATGTGATATCCAAATCTGATATCAATGGCAAAGGTAGAGCTACAGCAAGTTTGACACTGGGCTATGAAATGGGCAGCAATTATATAAATAGGAGGGGAGACACCAAATCACACATTGAAGAAATTTTTTTAAAAAAAAAAGGGAAAAGAAAAAAAGAGAGAGAGAGCGAAGAACTGGAACCAAAAAGTGTGGATGCCCATTTACACTTAAGGGCTTGAAAATGCCAATCCATGATGACTAGATATTGACGGTGGTTAATGGAGTGCATAATCATTTGATTGCTGAATATCTAGAGGGACACTCATATGCGGGGAGATGAGATGTAGCATACAAGGATAGGATTCAATATTTTAAGGAACTTGTGAGTTCTAACATTGTAATGAGTGTGATATAATAGATATTGATTAGGCAATTTTTGTATGGATGTGATACGTTACTCTACTGCAAATTTTTGGAATGTAACTATATTGAGTAAATCTAGTTGATACTCACAATTAATCGTACAATATCATGTTGGTTAGGCAAAGTTGCATGTATTTTATGTTTCTCTTTTTTCACAATTAACTATTTTGTGATCGTGTACCTCTAATGAGTTATATATATATATTGAGTAAATCTAGTTGATACTCACAATTATTCGTACAATATCATGTTGGTTAGGCAAAGTTGCATGTATTTTATGTTTCTCTTTTTTCACAATTAACTATTTTGTGATCGTGTACCTCTAATGAGTTATATATATATATATATATATATATATATATATATTAAACCGAGAAGTTTTCGGTTGGTTGTGGAAATAGGGGAAATCATTAAAAATGATTTATATATTTTTTAAACTGTTATCCACCAAACATAGTTTCTATGTTCGGTGGGTTTATCTCTGAACATAGGGACTATGTTTAGTGGATAACCACCAAACGCTATAAATATGTTCCTCTGCCTCCAACCAAACAATTCATATATATATATATATATATATATATATATATATATATATATATATATATATATATATATATATAGAAGAATTTTACCACATTTTTTTGAACTATCCAATTGGAAGTAGAGGAACATTTTCAAAGTGTTCGATGAATAACCACCAAACATAGTCTCTTTGTATGGTGGGTGCATCTCCGAACATAGGGTTTATGTTTGGTGGATAACCAAGGAAATGCTACAAATGTGTTCCTCCACTCTCGAACGAACAGTTTAAAAAAAAAATATAAAGATGGGAGAATTAACCTTCTTCATTGGACTCCAAATCAAGCAATCCAAAGATGGTATCTTCATCAATCAAGCCAAAGATGGTATTTACATCAAGGATATGCTCAAGAAATTGGGTATGGATAAAATCAAATCAATTAGAATTCCAATGAGCTCTTCTATCACACTACATCAAGATGAAAGTGGTAAAAGTGTTAATCAAAAGCTTTATAGAGGTATGATTGGTATTTTACTTTATTTAACCGTAAGTAGACCCAATATCATGTTTAGTGTAATGCTTATGTGCTAGATTTCAAGCATCTCCTAAGGAATCACATTTGATCGCCATTGAAAGTATTTTTGCATATCTTGTTGGTACTAGTGATCTTGGTTTATTCTATCCTAAGTATGTTGATTTTAATCTTGTTAGTTATTTGAATGCCGATTTTTTCGGTTGTAAAACCGAAAGAAAGAGCACTAGTGACACTTGTCATTTCTTAGGCCACTCGCTTATCTCTTAGTTTAGCAAAAAACAAACCTCGATTGCTCTATTCACTATGGAAGCCGAATACATTGTCGCTGGTAGTTATTGTGCTCAAGTGCTCTACATGAAACAACAACTAGAGGACTATAAGTTCAATCTTGATCACATTCCTATTAGATGTAGCAACACTAGTGTAATCAATATTTCTAAGAATCCTTGTTTGTACTCGAGAACCAAATACATTGAAATTAGGCACCATTTTCTTCGTGACCATGTGCAAAGAGGAGATGTAGAACTAATATTTGCTAGTATGGACCATCGATTGGTGGACATCTTCACGAAACCTAATCAAGATGATCGTTTTTGCACAATTAGAAGAGATCTTGGCATGAGTAAACCAATTGACATTTCTTGATAGATGTTGCCATTGAAATATGCCTTATATTTGTAACTTAGTTTATCCTTTTCCTTGATGACAAAAGGGGGAGAAGTTTGGAATTTCATATTATTTACTTTCATTTGGTATCATATTATTTACTTTTGCTTGGATTAATACTTTTGTCATATCATGCTATTTTTAATCCATGCTTATAGTGAGGGGGAGTTTCTATAATCTTTCATAGCTTTGTGCTCTTTTATGCAATTAGTTTGTCATCATAAAAAGAAAAAAGGGAGATTGTTAGCCTTATGGTTACCCTCATAACCTTTTAGGTCAATTTTTGATGATTCAAGACCTTTGTATTCATTGTTATATTTTGTTCTTTAAATGTCTTAGGGTTATTTGTAAAGCTCTCTTAATTGTTAAAAGCTACAATTGAGTTCGACCTTAGGAGACACCCATCACCTTCATGGACTTATTTGATCTTTGGTGTTTCTCTTAAGTGTGGTTTGAATAGCCTTTTACCTTCTTTAAATCAAAAATTCATTTTTCATTAAAATCTGGCAATGCCGTTCAAACGGGCTTGCAACGCCGTTCAAATGGGATATCCTGTTTAAACGGGACATAGGCTATATCTCGGGGGATTTGATTGTTTGAACGATATTTGGTAATTTCATTGAGGCCTTTCGAACGGTGCTTCGGACCGTTTAAACGAGTGTCACTGTTTTCAAAATCAACGGTTAGTCCGTTCGAACGAGCTCTCAGGCCGTTCAAATGGTTTAAGTTGATTTCTCACATCTGCTGCATTTAATGCTCTTAATCACCTTGTTTATGATTGGATAGGTGGGAAACGACTCTATTTAGCTGAAAGTCTATATAAGCACACTTCCCTCTACATTCAAACATTACTAAGAGCATTTATTCATATTCTCCAAGAGATTTCAATCATCTTTTGTCTTTACTCTGTCAACTACCTCTCAAAGAGCATTCATTAGTCTTTAATAGTTGAAGAGCTATTAGTGTGACGCAAATTTGTTGTACAGTCAACTTCTTGAAGCATTCTCTTGTACTTTACTCACTTATACACATTTGGAAGCTAGGGTTTGAGAAAATCTATTTGTAAAACTTGGTGTTTGTTAGTCAAACAAAAATTTCTTGGTGTAAGGTTTGATTTCTACCAATCAAAAGTATCATCATAGTGGATTGGTGAATCCTTGAGCTTGATGCTTACGGCTTGGATGTAGGCTTGGTGCCGAACCAAGTTAATATCACTCGTTTGATCTCTCTATCTCTTTACCTCCTTATTATTTGTTGCACTTTGTTCATACTTGTTATTGGAAATTTATTTATTTGTGTGCGATTTGAAAAATTGGCATAGGATTGCCTTAGACACCATTCACCCCCCTCTAATGTCTCTAGTTGGGAATATAAAACACAATTATCGGTTAAATAAAATTTCAGATGCCAATCATAAGTATCAAATTTCGGATGCCAAATCACATAAGTTTAATATCCGATTTAACTGTACACAATATGAACTGAAGGTCCAGACAGATAACCCGAAGGTCCTACAGTGCTCCTATCAAGTGGAAACTTTTAACAATGCGTTGGTACCAAGGGCCAGTAAGTTATCTCCTGCTAACTAGGTCCAGAATACAGACAAGAATCCAAAATTCACAATTTTCAATGAATGAAACACATATAATAATTCCATAATCAAAACATTTTCAGATGTCATAATCAATACATTTTCAGATGTTATAGTGATTATTAGCAACTGTTTCACACGTGATGTTAACATGGTTTGGCCCCAAGCCTACATCCATGCCTTAAACACGAAGCTTAAGGATTTCCCAATCCACTATCAACAATCTCTCTGACCGATAGAGACCAAACCTTTACACCACTATCATTATTCCGAGTCAAGATAGCAAAACCTAATATTTTTCTAGGCTCAAGTTCAAAACCTTTACAACCAACAAGAGTACCAAACTCTTCTTCACAAGCTTGAGTTTGACCAACAAACTCCAAGCTTTTCCTAAGTAAGAAGTAATCCCAACTCCTTTTTCCAACAAAGGTTATAGCTGTAACGCCCCAACCTAACATATGTATCGACCCTTCCGTATAGGTTGACACGTGTCAAGATGGAGGTACAACTTGTCCTACTCATTCATATTTTCTCACAAGACACAAGAAATATATATAACAAAATGAAATGCCATGTCCATACATTATGTCCCAATCGCCATTTACAAATACATATAGAAAATCAAATGATAATGCCAACATCCCTGGCAAGTAGGCCGTGCAACAAACCAAATCAAATCCCAATATTCAAGTAACATATAATACATATCTCATAAACATGCAAATACTAATGCAGAAAACTACCATGAAGCTATCCAACAACCCTCGAGCAGAGGATTGTACCAAACCAAGCATGGAACTCCAAGTCAACCTGTAATCTGCCGCATGAAAAGCAGGAGTGAGCCTCGAATTGCTTAGTAGGAATAATGTAACCTCTACGAATTAATAATAACATAGTGATACATGAAATATTTATATAAAGTTCATATTTCCAAAGCTCAATGGTTTTATAAATCAACTTGTAATAAGTGTTTAAAAGATGTGTGGACTTTCAGTGAAAAACCATATCCCCCAGTACCAGTAAGAGGGTGTATGCCTTGCATGTGGAATGAATCGTCACATGTGGACAATAGCCCAATTCGATCATCATCCATAGCATGGCAATATATGTCACTGCATAGGGTCCATGGTATACCCATCGGTATGGAATCAACTTGAGTGGCATACGCGTCTCCTCGCAAGGTCCATAGCATATCTAAACTTGGATCAAATTATATTATAGGGCTGTTGATTTAGGCTAACAAATCTTTAGCTCAACCAGGCTACTATTAAACCAAGTCGGAGACAGAAGTCACATATACACCCAAAACATAATCAGGGCCATGGGCCCAACCCTCAATGATATAATCCCACACACACACACACACACACACACACACACACACATATATCCATCATGCCATGTCCACCAGGATGAGGCCGGGACCGTAGTCACACCTGCCACCTGCGTCCTCGCGTGGTAGTATAACAGTAATCAAGATCCATCGTAGGAAGGTTAGGAAGCGAACTCACACCTACACCTCTGTCACGCATGGTATCTAATATAAAATAATCCAGAAACCTTTAAGCAGACATTTCCATTTAAATCCAAATATTTCCAGAGCCTTAGCTCAAACAGTTATATAAAACAGATTTTCAAAACCATAGTCTTTTCCAAAGAATTGGGAATGGCCCAAATGTAAAACTAACAACTTTCTTTATCCATGAAACCTTTAGAAGACAGGGCATACTCGAATACCAACAATATATATATCACTTCGTAAAACAGTTTGGTTATATACCCATCAACATTGTTCATAAAACTGATGATAGAAAATCCCATTCCCCATATTTATAAACAGTTCGTCATTTGCACAACATTTCCATGTAAAACCTTTAATACAGTTTATAATCATGCCACACGATTTCTACAGTTCATAAACATGTATATTCCATGTATCTATTTGACAATTCAATAAATAATAGGATTCACAAACATTTATAAATCATATCATTTAAATTAGAGTTTATAGTTCATGTCGTTCTCATAACAGTTGTAAAACATGGATATCATTATTAACAGTAAAACGTTACTTATCCCTACCTCAATGCAACAGTGTTTTCCAACCCCTTGTGGCTGCGTCCCAAATGTAATGCCCAATGCACCCAATGCAAGTGGTCCTCCCAAGGACCTTCCAAATATGAGAATAATAAATAATGCAAAAGAGGAAATCAAAAGAAAGCACAAAAGATCTAAAATCCTAAAAGTAAAATAACCGGTTCCACAAAATCATTCACTCACGACCCTAAGGACCAAAAACCCAAACATGGTAAACCAAAGGTCTTAAAACTTCCAAAACAATTCGCAAGTATGTTTAGATACTGCACATCGAATTTCGTGGCCAAAAGCCAAGTGGTTTAAGAGATTTTTTTTTTTAAGTGGTTTAAGAGATATACACTGAAAAAGAATATAAAGGGTACAAGAAAATGACAAATTTGGTAATTCCAAAATATTTCTCTCTCCAAAAAGAATATGACCTCAAGACCACCATATTTAGAAACTAGACTTCAGAATATTTCCAAGCATATAAGGATCGCCCCAAACGGACACCGGATGAAGAATATATGACCAAAAAAAGTTTTGCTGAAAATAACCAAATTAGTGGATTAATCATTGAGATTAGTCGACTAATCCACTTGGTTAGTCGACTAATTTAAGGTCAAGGAAGCATGTTATAAAATTTAGCTAAATTAGTTGACTAATTCACTGCTAATAACCTATAGTCAAACCCAAAACTCAACAAACAACCCCCAAACCTCCAAATCTCAACCCCAAACCTTAGATCCACCAAAAATAAACCTCAAATACACTAGATCTACCAATATAACACAAAACAAAGGGTCGAAACAAGAGATCAACTAAGATTTTTAACATAAAACCCATTTTCACACAACTTTCTCAGCAACACCCCAAATCCTTCAACAAATCCTCAAATTTACACTTAGGCATCACAAAAACACATCTCAAACCATCCACATTCATCACCCATCATAAATCCAAAATTTACACAAAAACCCATTAAAACCTTTAAATGAAGAAGAGAAAAGAAAGAAAGAAATGAACAAATAAACTAGGCTGACCTTTCTCCAGCAATGGCGCAGCTCCAGCAACCTCCGGCAACCTCCAACGATGCCCCCTATCTTTCTCTCATTTTCTCTCTCTCTCTCTCTCTCGGATCTCCCTCTCTTTTCTCACGAAATGGGAGAATGAAAGGGGTGGGGTGAGCTTTTATAATATGAGGACACAAATGTCATTTGAAATAGGTTTTTTTTTTTTTTTTTAACAAAAATAATGAAATCATTTCCAAATCACCAAATAAATCATAAAAGCATTCAAAAATACTTAAAATAAAATACGGGTTTTCACAATAGCTCAACTCTTTCATAACCAAGATGTAGAGATGAAGATTTGTGTACAAGGATAAACTTCTCAAAGAGTAAATGTGTACAAATAAAGCTTACACTAATATCTCTCAAAGATGTAAACTAATTGGCTCAAGAGAGAACAATGATTCTTTGGTTAATTCACATAAAAATGATGAATACTAATTTGTAGTGTGTTTGTGTATGATCATTAACTTATTCAAGACCAAAAGAATGAGTATTTATATATTTGGGACTAAATATAATCGTTGGGAAGCATGAACTAGCCGTTACAGCTTTTTTTGCATCCGTCGTTTGAATGGCCCGAGGATCCGTTCGAACAAGCTACTTGTTATAATTTAAATCTCAGTCTACTGTTCGAATGGCCCGAAGCTTCGTTTAGACGGTCTTAGTAAAATTTCAATTCTTATTCAAACGACCAAAGTCAGAAATGCACAAGCATTGTGCCATTCAAATGGGAACATATGTTCGAACGGGCTTGCAAATCCTTTCGAACGGCCTTGCCAGAAACTCACAGATTTTGTCCAAATTAAGTCCAAGGCATGTGCATAAAGGCAAGAGGTCATTCAAACCAATTTTGTGAGATTCTAAGGTCCAAAATAGTTCTAATAATCCAAGAGTATAATGTGAACCACTTATGGTTAAACTATTTCAATTTAGGCACATTTAACAAATATTACCAATAAGGTTCAAAGGTCTTAAAGTCCAACTTGAAAGGATATTCGAAACAACATGGAATCGCAGCGGAAGACAAAATAAAATTTTTAAGAACATAAATCCATGATTGAATATCCCGGCAGTATTCGAACAAGCATAAGGACATGAGATAAACAAACAAGCATATATATATTTATCAAACATAAACTATACTTACTTGAATAGCCTTTCGATTTGCGATTGATGACCTCGAACTTCAAACGTATAAAGTCTCCAAAAGTATCCACACAGGATAAGATTCCTTAAACCTTCTTGTCCTTCACAACTATTGAGAAGACCCAAGCTTGGAGAGGGAGAGAGAGAGGATGGCTAAAGAGAGAGAAAACCCTAGGATGAGTGCTTGCACATGGCCCTAGGGTTCCCCTCTCTTATTTTTATATATTCTCTTCTTTTAGGATGTTTGGTTACTAGTGCTAGCTTAACTATTCATCCACTTGAAGAGTAACACTATTCTTGATTATGTTTTGACTCCTAACTTATTAACCATTAATAATTAAGGTCAAATACATTTCAATTAGAGTGTTCCCCTCCCACAAGTTTAAGAAACTCACTTACACCCTATTGTGTGTGACCCTTTGGGTTCATCCCAACCTAGCAGTGGACAGGGACATTTCAATGTCTCCTAAAAATAGAAACTTTCTATTTTAAGGTTCAATTGGAACAATTCCAATTTTGCCCTTATTGATAACACTTCATCAATAGGCCTTCACTGGTCATGAGTGACATTTAGCAACATATCATGACGTACCCTAGGTTTGGGTGAATATCAGAACTATATGAACCCTTCTTGTTACTTAATCCATCACCCCCTAATGTCATAGTTAAGATAATCAGGGTATGGATATAAGACAAACCCTATCTTAACATTTTGTCATATGTTCTTCAAAGTATAATCTCAATAAGATAATCCCCATGAAACACTTTCATATTTCACCCATCACTTTGGCCAGAGATTCACATTGAGTGTAACCTTTGAGAACTGACCCTGACATTCTCTTTCATAATAATGAGAGTGATGATTCCTTATTCACCACTCATCTATCTTCATACATGACTTATTAGGGCCAATAAGTATCGACTACAACCTTTGGTTAAGGCTGTATAAGAGACTATCAAACCCTAGCAATTCAGGCATAAGACATCCATGGTGCCTCAGGTCTTAGGATTACCAAGTAAATGGACGCAGCAGAAGAATATTTCTTTGACTTAAATCTCCACAGGAATATTCTAGCAGATCATGTTAAGTGTACATATTCTTTAATAAGCACTCACAGATTAACCTAAGTGTCACTACACTGATAGGAAAGACTACCTATCCTCCCAATGGAGTTAGTTTAAATCTGTGCTACTCTTGTCGGTTTAATAAATGTCCTCTTTAATAAACCTATGAGCAGGAACTCTTTTAGAATATATGTATATGAGAAATATGAGTCTCCATATCTCAACAACTTGAGATACATATTTCTCTTATCATTTATTCATAGACATTATCGTATATATAATTGAATATATAAACGAAAAGTAATACCTTCTAGTTAATATAATATGAAATAGATATGCTCTCTAGGATTGGTTTTAGGGCATACCTCTAACACAACTAGGTTATGGTCTAATGAGCCAAGAGAGTTCGTCCACATATAGAGATTTATAAAAATAAATCCTAACACACTCACACTAGAATGATTATAAAGTTTTCACAAACGAGTCTTCAATTCTTGTGCTAGGCTTCATCCTTGAACATCAACAATGCCAATGCTCTTTGCTCCATGCTCCTTAGAGATTAGGTAATTTATCCACTTGAGCTAAGCTTCAATGTATCTTCCAATTCATGCTTTGAGCTTTAGCTTTGCTTGGCTAGCATCATTGTCATATTGGTTCCAATCTTGCAAATGTACATTAAGATGCAAAACATTAAAAACACAAGACAATGTTTGTTATCATCAAAACCATACAACAAAGTTGGATTGAAGCCACAAGGCTAACAATCTCATTCTTTTTGGTGATGACAAACATTGTATACAATTTGCATATAAAACAAATAAAGTAGTAAAGTCTTCATAGAAGCTCTCCCTAACAATATGCATTTATATAAATAAAATACCAATGAAGCATATGCATATTTTACGAAAAATAAATCCATGCTAATTAAGCTCCATATATAATATGCAAAGCATGGTATCAATAAATACTTAATAAAGCATATACATATATGATGCAAAACATATCTATGATGCTCATATGATCATTTAAAACATGCATCACTAAACAAGCATAGTAACCAACAAGACAAATGTTTGTTACCATCAAAACTTTGACCCCCATGGTCATGGTGGAAGCCATAAGACTAACACAAACCATTTAGTTAATATCTATTTAACTTATTTTCCCAATTATACCTAAGTGGTTCACTTTGAAAGGAAATCAACCATAAACGCAACGGAAAAT
>JAESVK010000290.1:1188675-1252846 GCA_017140935.1 Hamamelis virginiana | reverse complement strand
CCCCCCCCCCCCCCCAAAAAAAAAAAATCAAATTTCTCCAATGCCCAAGTAGAAAATCCAAGATTGCAACGTATACAAAGACCTTATCGAAAAAATTTCTAGCTTTTCTATTGAGCCAAATAACCCAAAAGATAGCAAAAACCACGCAACACCATAATATATTAGCCCTCTTAGACCCTAAAAGATAGCAGAAACCACACAACGGCATATAGCAGAAACACCTTAAAATCAATCCCCATCATATGTTAAACATGTAGAGGAGCAACCCAAGAAGCATCACCAATCCGAAAAAGATTATGCCATAACACCCTAGCAACCAAACAATGCAAAAACAAATGATTGATACTCTCTCCATCTTTACAACATAAAAAACACCAATTTGGAGAAATATTTTTGGGGGGTTCACAATTTTGATTGTTGTTAGCCCCCCAAAGCAGGGTTCCTAATCTCGTACGATACCGAGTTGACTCGTCCGAGTCAACCAGGTATCGGAGGGTACCTAGATGATATCTAGGGGCGACACAAATTTCTCGGCTATTGGCATCAAATCGTTCATCTCGGTCAAGATCTCGGCCATCTCGTCTTGTCTTGGCCGAGATAACCGAAATGATAAACCACAATCCAGAAATTTTTCTTTAAAAATAAAAAATAAAAAAATTGGAAGGATAAGCAGCAGCGGCTGTGCTGCCAGCAAGGCTGCAGCAACCCACCAAGTGCCAACCCACTGAAGGCAGGGGAAAAAATAATAAAACAGAAAAGAATGGAAGGAGAAGATGAACCAACAGCAGCTGCAGGAAAAAAACCAACGAAAAGAAGCAAGGTGCCGCTCGGCCAGTTCTTCTTTCTTTCTTTTTTTCTTTATTCTTTCTCATTTTCTCTCTCTCTCTCTCTCTCTCTCTCTCTCTCCCTCTCTCTCCCCCTCCCTTCTCTGTCGGGCTTGATAGGTCCACTCGTCCAGACTTATTAACGAAATTGAAAATAGTTCTGTTAAAAAAGAAAAGAAAAAAAGAAATGGAAGTGGGAAGTTTCTGAATAGACATAACACATGCATATTTACCAATTTACCCCTTTTATACTTATTATTAAAAAGACATTATCTTTACTTATAAAACCTTCCCGATAATAATACCTTTTATATTATAAAATAAGTATACATCTTAAATTGACAATTATACCCCTTTTAAAAAAATATAATTTAATAATTTTTTTAAACAAATTATTCCTATCCTTGATTACATTTATCAGCAATACTATACCAATACTATACCTATACGCCCCTAAAAAGTGTCCCTAATTAATCCAAGACTTCGACTTTTTTCAAGGGTTCATTTTTGTTAAAAATAAATATTGGCTAGATCATTGGCTGCATCATTAGGGACACACTTTTTTGGGGATATTTAGCACTTCAATACATTTATTAAGCTCAATTGATAAATAAAAATAAAAATAAAATTTATAGACATAAAATCATAGTAAAAAATGAATAAAAAATAACATACATCCATCTAATATATTTACTTGTATGTCTAACATTTAAATGTTGTATATTTTAATGGTACATAAATGCGCTAGAGCCTATTTTGAATTTTTTTTTTTAATCATATTATGTATCCTAAATTATTTATTTTGCTTATTTGATGGTTCCAATGTGATTGTCTTTTTTCTTTCTTTTTTTTTTCATTTTTCATTTTTATTTTATTTTATTTTTCTATGATTTTTTTTGAATTTTTTTAAACATTATTTCATGTCTAAAGTTGCATCTCACCCAAGACGCGACGAGATATCTGTGACCGAGACGCGACAACGTCAACAACCAAGACTTTGAACCATGCCCCAAAGATAACCCTATGAACCCTGTCAAATCAATTTTGCCCCCACACCATAAACGAAAATGGGGAAAAAAAAAAAAAAAAAAAAAAAAAAAAAAAACCTATTAACTCAGCTTCATTGTCTTATTGATTCATTCCCTTGACAGATGCACTTTCCAGCATAAAGTATATCAGAGATCATTTTGAATAAGCTACTTGCCACGAAGATGAATTTCAGAAGATTGAAGGTGCAGGTCAACCTGCCCATGGTTCAAAGTTTCGGTCGCGGACGTCATCGCGTCTCTATCGTGGACATCTCGTCGTGTCTCGGCTAAGATACAATTTTAGGCATGAAAGAATGTTTCAAAAAATTCAAAAAAATCATAGAAAAATAAAACAAACACATTGAACTCATCAAATAAGCAAAAATAAATAACTTAGGGGGTAGAATATCATAAGAAACATCAAAATAGGTGGTGCGATACGGTATCGTGGAATAATGTGTTAAATTTTAACTTTTTAAAAAGAATATAATTATTAATAAAAGTTAAACCATTGTTTTTTATACAAATGAAGTGTTAGGTTGTTTTTCTGAATATCATAAAAGAACTAATCCTTAAAAATAATAAAAAGGGACTAACTTATAAATTAAATATGTTGAAATAACTGGGATCTCGGCCGAGACAAAACGTGATGACCGAGATGAAACAAGACGACCGAGATATCCGTGAGATGAAACAAGACAACCAAGATCTCGGCCGAGACAAGACGAAATGACGGGCATCTTGGCTGAAACAAAAATATGAGATTTCTCTTCATATATTCGACTCGAGAGAACTTCTCGTCTCGGTCCCTACCCAGACCTAGATGACTAGGCCCAGTTATCTCAGTCTAGGCCCAGACATTGAACCATGAACCTGCCTGTAAAGTCTCCAAGTGGGTGTACCAGAGACATGGGATAGAATTCCACCATTATCGGGTTTAGGAGAGGGATCTTGGGGAGGGCTACCCCCTGCTGTGTAGTCCATGGGCCCAACTGAGCTTTCCCTAGGACCAAAAAAGAAAAAGAATATGGAGAATATTACGAGAGCTCTGCTGTTTGTGGATGAGGTTCAGGTTTAAAAGTTGCAGCAAAACTTGTATTCAGGTGTGATCAAAGAAGGATGAATTTTGTCATTAGTGGACCTGTAGTCACAGACCTGCTCAGATGTAATCTAAAGATCGCTGATAATCTAAACTACCAAGTGCCTTAAACTCAAACTTTTAAATTCATATTCCATCATTTTGTGTCATCTTTGGCCAAATTATTTTTAGGGCAAATTAAGCATATGATGCCACTAAGGTTTCTAGTTAAGATTCACAGTTTAATTAGAACTAGACAAAACCTACAATAAACAATGCATGAATTGGTTCCCAAAAAACTCCTAAGTCAATAAATAATGGCCTAGAGAAATATAATTAAACACTAGTGATGAAAAACAACAATTTATGCCAATCATTTTGAATGATATGATCTCCTTATCCAAAACATCATTTAATTATATAATTTAAAAAGTGTCTTTCTCTTACGCAGAACAATGCTGGTGATATATGCCTCTTAGTTTCACAAATAAAAAAGAAAAAAAAAATCAAAACTATTGAAGGTTTGTCAATATATATATATATTGACTGATAGGGAAAATGCCATAATAAATTGAAATGGCAATATGACCATGCATAGAAAAGGGATTAATCAGAAATACAAAGCCCTCACCTTTTTCAATGCATCAAAGGCATTCCTCCTTAAAACTGCATCTGATGTGTACATAATGACCATTTCAACAGCCTGAAATGTGTTTATTAGACTGTTGGAAAAAAAAAAAACATTAAAATAATGTACAAGCACAAGAGATAGGAAGAAACTACCTGCAATGCAGCAAAAAGACTGGGAATATAAGATGAGCAATCCACATGTTCATCATCACATTTGCGGGGGATATTTCCATCCATAATGCAAAGTAAGAAGTCGATGGCATATTTCTTTAATTCCCATGGCAAATTGATGGAGGAGAATACGTGTGTTAACATGCCTACTGCTTGCCACCTTTTAGTCTGATTACTTCGCAGTTCATCCTTGACAACAGACAAATCTTCCTGAGCAACCTGAACAACCTCATTGGAGATATGTCCCCAAATCACTGCATCAATTCAACAATAAAAAAATTATTCAAATCAAAGAAACGAGCAAGGATTGTGGGCAACATAATATCAGAGAAAGAAATTTGCAAAACCAAAAATCTGTTGCAGCCAATACAAACCAGCAAGAGATGCTCCATGCTTGACGTAGGGAAAATGACTCATATAATCATCTCCATCCTCTGTGCATTTCAGAAAATGAATTAAAGGTTGAAAGGGAAAAAATAATAGAAATTCTTTTTGAAAATTTATAGAGCAACAGAGGATGAGTGAAAACCCCCCCAAAAAAAAAGAGAGTAACCCATGAGAATTTACCCCCGAGAACCACACTAGTAATTGTGTCAACATCACACCCAGTAATAGAACCAAGATATGATAAGCCACAGTATGGGAGGAAGTGTGACAGTTGCAACACCAAGGGAAGACAGCTCGAAAATTTCTCTCTCATACTAATTGAAAAAAGAGCCTGTACATTGTAGATAAATTTTGAAGCAAAAAAAAAAAATCAAAAGCATAAGATTACTAAGATAGTGCCAAAGACCCACTAAACAAATCAAAGAGCAAACAAATGAATTTATACAACCAGACAAATTTGGAACTTAAACAGCTACAATTTAGAGGAAGAAAACCATCAAACAGGAAATTGAAGTAGAGTGTCAACCATGATTTGCAAGACAAATAGGCCAAGTAAAGCACGAAGTTTTTCGTTGACTCTGCCCTCCTGTTCATAGAGTGAAGATTAGATTATAAGAATATTATAGCAACTCAAGAATAGCCTAATAAAGCAGGAATTTTATTTTTTGTCGAAGTGTTACAGACCAACTTTATGCAAACTGCTTGAATGGAATTGGCAATTCCTATTGCTCTGTCAAACAAATCTTCAGAATCAGTATCTTCATCATCTAACTCTGAAGACGCGGCCTCTAACACATTAAGGATAACAGGAACTGCTACCTTTACTTGCTCAAAGTGACGTCTCTGAATGGATAGAAATACTGTAAACCAAGAAACATATGCACCAACAAATTTTTCAGCCCACTGCAGGCAATTATGTAACTTTAAATCTTTTATACACAGTTGAGATTTTAAATATCTAATCAAAGCTGCATTCTACTGAAACAGGAACTGCATGAGAACTTGAGCTCAGATTTTTAAAAACTAAGTCGAGCATTAACTATTCATGTTTGGTTATGAACTTCTAACATGTGCTCACTAAAAACCAACAAATAAGAACAGTGTTCTGTCATTCAGCAATTTGTAAACAAAGAATCTCTTTCTCAGTATAAGGATACACAATTGAGTATAACGATGCACAATTGAGGGTACTAACGCTCTCTTTTTTTTTTCTTTTTTTCTTTTTTTGTAGTGTGACAAAAACTACATAGATCAACACCTATTGATCAACTGCTAGGATGCCTCAATATAATGATTTGAGGGGATCTAAAGGTATTCCTTTGTTTGTCTTGATTTGAGTACTAAAGGACAAAGCTTTTTGAGCAATAATCCTATATTTCTCATTCACTTTGTGAGGAATAATCATGGTGATCCAACAATCATTTTTAAAAAAATTGTCATTGTGAAAAAATGTGATTATTTTGTTCTTCAAAATATCATCATTTTTTCATGCTTAGTTTCTTCAGAAACTAATTGTTGAATCACTGTGATTTTTTATAGGCTTCACATACATAAGAGGGGTCTCTAGTCCAATGGTCAGATTTTCAAATTTTGTTTTGCAATTGACCACATGAAAGTCTATTAACATTTCTATAGTTTTGTTATTTCTAAAATTGGCTCTGATATAAGGTTTTTCTCCTGATTGTTACTTCTTAGTGTAGGCTTTACCACACTAAATGGGTCAACATGGGTATTGATCTAGCATTGATCAACAGCAAATCCAAATCCCATTGCTAAACCCCTATGGCAATGGGCAACACAGGAGAATCGATTGCGTAACAAAATGGGACATCAATTCATAAATGATAATTTGATTGTGTTTATTAAGAGAGGAGAATTTAATAGCGTTGATAATGAAGCCATCATACAATGCTTTCAAAAGATGGGGTCCCGTCAAGGATAAAATGTAAAGAATTGAAATATGGTTCATTAAATAACAATGAAATATAACTTTTGCAATTTTTTTACCTCAATCTAATGAGACCAAAAAAAAAAAAAAAAGAACAAAAATGTTCTTGATTTTTTGAATTGGATAAATTATTAACAACTAATTAACGTTTGCCTCCCCTCACTTAAATTCCTAGCTTCGCCCCTGCTTATGAGCCCCCTCAACCTCCCTCCTATCTACCTTGGTAACTTACTGAACCAAAAACATAAGATATAATACAAATGCTACATCCTTGGACTGCAATTGAAGACCCTGCATTATCCCAATTTCACTTGTCAACTCAACAAAGCTTTAATTTCAACTACATGAGGTTAGTGACTTATTGGAATCCTTTTTCACCATTCAGCTCTATCATGGACCATATCCTCCGTTAAATCCCTAGCACACATGTCCTTTCTCACCACTTCTTACCATATTGTTTTGGGCCTTCCTCTTGTCCTTTTGCAACCTTCAACTTGAATTCAAGTCACTATTCCATATTGGTATTCCTAGATCTACATTGCACATGGCAAAACACCTCAGACAATTTCCCCCCATCTTTTCTTCAAATGGTGCCACACCTACCACATTATGAATGCATTCATTACTTATTTTATCTCTACTCGCATCACCACTTATCCATCTTAACATCCTCATTTTGACCACACTCATTGTCTAGACATTTCATTTCTCAACTACCCAACATCCAGTACCATAAAGCACAATTTTCCTTTCACTTTATGGGTATTCTACTACCATACAACACTCCAGATACACTTCTACACGTCATCCATCCTACTTTAATTCTATTGGTAACATCCTCCCCAATCTCTCCATCTTTTAGGATAATTGATTGAAGATATCAAAAATTGTCACTTTTAGGTACATCTTGGCCATTAACTGATTTTCTAACACTGTAATTTCAAGTCTTAATCTTCGCTCAATCACTCTCTCCCAAAGTTTGATTATATGACTCGTGAACTTGACATCATGGTAGTTAGTGCAACTTTAATATCATCTTCATCCTTATATAAAGGCACCAAAGTGGGTTTTCTCCATTATTCAATCATCCTTTTAGTCTTTTATATCTCATTAAACTTAGTCATCTAAACTACGCCATTATTTCAGCTAGAACTCTTTTTGTTGGCAAGACTTCGTAGATTTTGGAAACCAAGATTCTTTCTATAATTTTTTGGAGTCTCTTCTTCTATTATTTTAGTTTGTTTGCTTGTATACCTCGTGTGTGAAGTGGCTTCTGTTGTTTGTCTCTTTATAATTAATACAATTTACTTTATCAAAAATAAAATAAAATAAAATGGAAAACGCAGAACTTCCATACACCTAAATGAACCATGGAGAATGAAAACCTTGGTGAATCTTACATATAAAAATATATATATATATCCACGCATAAATACCAACGATAATGAAAAAAGACAAAAGTTCATGACCCAGTAGATAAAATGAAATTTGTGTGGTCCATTGGAGATTTGGGAGGAGTTTGACTAGAAGTAAAAAACTACCTCAATCTGTGAGTTAAATTAATTTTCCATTCTGTCCTTTTTGTCTTTATATTTTAAAGAAGATTGGAAAATAGCGTAGGAGCTTTTTTGAAACAGAACTGTGAGCAACCCAATAGGGCGGCTTTCCTTTGCACTCACATGCGCGCGCGCACACAAGCACACGTCACACAAAGGAGAAGAAAAGAAAGGAAGTGTATTTACATCACATGCAATGTATAAAATAAAATATAAAGAAAGAAAACATTGCTTATCACTTGCTAAAATAAATATCTTCCAAAGATAACATGCATATTCAAATGATATTCAATTATAAGAATGCCACTTAACCCATCCATTAGTTGTTTATTCTCCGCATAGGAAGTCATCCATGAGATATTGATGACATTACCTTTTGAGAGCCCACTAAGAAGAGGAGCAAAATAACCCGGAAACTTGAACATCAGGCTAGGGGAATCTAATGCCTGGTCCAATTATGAACAAGTGTTAGCAAAGCACAAGCACTAGAGTCATGAAAAACAAAAACAAAAAAAGACTAAAGACAAGTTTGTTGGCAACAAAAGGAAAACTGGCAATAAATACTACAGCACAAATATTTTAGAAGCAATAAGGATTGCACAACTGCCGCATTTGAAACACATCATTGATGCATCATGCATCAGAAATCACAAATTCAAAAGGAATTGT
The DNA here is from genome assembly GCA_017140935.1 of Hamamelis virginiana. Lineage (NCBI taxonomy): Eukaryota > Viridiplantae > Streptophyta > Magnoliopsida > Saxifragales > Hamamelidaceae > Hamamelis > Hamamelis virginiana. The sequence goes on along the minus strand of JAESVK010000290.1, from coordinate 1,244,555 downwards.
TGTTGATTATAAAAGATAAGATGAGAGAAAGACAAGCATTATAAATAAAGATAACTCCACCTGAATGCATTGTGGACATCATGAGAAAACCAGCTAACTTCATTTTGCAATGAATATTTTAATTGACAATGAGAATTTTATAGCAAAGACAAAAAAATTAATAAATAAATAAAAACAGCTAAAGTACAGGTAAATAATACATGACCAATGAGTCAGACTGTTAAGAGTCAAGAGATCAATAAAGAGAATTCATTTGTTGTTTAAGTTTAAATGAACAATAAGGTAACCTATAAAATAATTATGAAAGGAAAAAATTAAAGAAAAGAAAAGGTTATAATATATATATATATATATATATATATATATATATATATATATATATATATATATATATATATATCAAGAATTGGGCAATAATGAGCATTGCAAGATTTGAAAAATCCACAGGTTGGCCGAGAGTAGAACAGGTAGAAGTGCTATTAGTTTGGCATACAATAGGATTAATCGTTTCTTTGAGATCCAGTCATGGAACAATGTCCAAGTTGATTCTCTTTTCAAAGAAGAGGTTCTACATCCAAAAGCTGGAAGATTACTCTTATTGAGAGTTCAATGTCCAATCTTCCAACAACTCCTCTCTATTCACCAGTAACTAAGGTCCCTAACCAAGTGAGAACATTTTAAAAGGAGTTTCTTAGACAGAAAGAGTGATGAGTTTTAGTACCACTTTCTTGATTGGAAGAAAGCTTGTTCTCATAGAGAGGATGGACAAGGGCTCACACTGCTATGCATAGATCTTTATAAGGCAAATAGGAGTGCAAGAGTGGGGAGGAAAGTAGTACTCTTTGGTGATCTGTTATTGCAGAAAAATATAGTCTCTTCTAATGGTTGGTCAACAACTGGCATGGCCAGTTCATGTAACTGTGATATGCAGATGGGGATTTCCAAAATCAAAGCACCTGGGTGTTAGTTACATGGTGGAGCTAAAGTTTTGGCTGGATCGATGGCCCGGTGATATTCCATTGTGCAGAATACATATCGAGAGTGGTTTGCAAGTTTTTCATTATACGATATAGGTTAGACCAGGTATTTTTATAGGAGATTGAAATATTTAAACTTGGTCCATCAAACGAAAGTTGACATTGCTGCACAGCGATCTTATACATTAAAAATAAATAAATAAATAAACAGTCCACGAATTTTCTTTTCTTAGTTTCGGGGCTCAAGGATCACAGTGGAAGGATATTGTGGAGTAATGCTATGTAGGCCACTTTTCAGGGCATATGGGAGTAGAGCAGTAAAACAATTGCTAAATATCATTTTATCATGTCAAATTGTAAGAGAATTGGAAATAGTGTTTTTGGGTTGTGTCTACCAAAACTTCAAAGGAATTCCCCTTTCAGACATCATTCAAGATTCAACGTGTGTTGCCGCATCTATGCATAGGGAAGTAGCGACACTTCTTTTTTAAACCCTCCTCCCATTGGCCAATTTAAATAGAATGTTGATGGTTTCTGCCTGGGAAATTCGAGGCAGATTAGGACTGGCAACATTTGTAAGAATCAAGAGGGTCATATTACGTTAGCCATTTTAAAGCTTGTTACACAACGCAAGCACACAGCAAAGCCTTAATCCCAACTAAATGGGATCAGCTTCATGAATTTTTTTTTCTCTGTTCAGCTCTATCAAGGGTCATCTCCTACTTGGTGAGGACAATTATATTCTGGAAATGCTTGGCTCTTTTTTGAGGTCTTAAAGAATGCAAATCTTGCTCTCTTATACATGCAAATGTTAAAGAGATCTTACGCCAGTTATAGGGTTGGTAATAGGACTGCTGGTCATTGGCACTTTGAGCATTTTTGCATGAAGGCCATTAGCTGTGGAATCATTTCATTGGTTCTCTATATTGGGCAATGGGGAGGCAGATGTTCTTCCAAAAAATGCTAGTACTTCAACCGTCATTGGGGTGGAGATTATATGCCCCTTTAGTGCTTTCGCATTTGTAATTTTGTATTGGATTGTTTTTCTCTAATCTTTTTTCTGCCATGGGATCTTATCCTCATGTTATATTTTCCTTCACTCTTTTCTAGTCTTAACCTTCTAATACCTATGTCATTCATCAAAAATTGAAATAAAATGTCAAGACACCGCTCTTGGTTAATAAATCAGCTTCCAAGTTTGCCAGCTACTAAACAATGGATTTTAAAATTTAATAATAATAATAATAATAACAACAACCAACAACAATAACAACAACAAATGCACTATGCGACTCTAGAGTTTCAATTGCCTTTCCCAAGTTGTTGGAAGAAATCTAAACAAACTCTCTCTTTCTTCTTTGATCCACCAAATCATATTGATGTAATACCGAGAGAGAGAGAGAGAGAGAGAGAGAACACAGAGAAAAGAGGATAGGAAGAAGAGAGAAGAGAGAGAGAACAAGAGAGGAGGAGAGAATAGAATAAAAGAAATTTAAGGAAAAGAGAGAGAATAAATTAGAGGGGAAGAGAGATGAAATTAGGGGATAGGAGAAGAAGAAGAAAGAAGGGAGAGAGAGAGGGAGAGAGAGCAGAAATTCAAGGAATCTCAAGTATTATTACTCATCAAAGTTTGATTTTCCTTGAACGTTACAACCCTATTTATAGTGAAAATTTAAGACTAAATAGGAAATAAGACTATTCTTGCCCTCCAAGTAAAATATGCTACCTAAACAAAAATCAATCGATTTGCCACATAAAACTGATCGATTGGCCTAAATTAAACTAGCCATAACTAATAAAGCCTAAACTATTAAAAATAACTATAAAATATTCAATTGCCATAAATCCCTACCATATTATTTGCATCACATATTTAAGCAACCTCCAGCCACCAAAAATCATATAATAACTCTTGACTTTTAGCTGCCATCAAGCCAAACAAATTAGTTTCAATCTCTGCCTAATCAAGTTTCAACCAAGCGGCTTAAAGAACCAAAAAAATAAAAATAAAAATCATTATACCACCATGATCTCTTAGAAGCCCCCATCACCCAATTGTCCTTGATTCCCCATGGAACAACCAACAATTACGTTTGAGAAAATATTTGAGTGGAGGATTCCATGTTTAGGTAACAGGGCAACAATAAGGAGCATCTTATGCAACTAACTTCCAGCACCTAGAAATAAGAGATAAAAGGAAGCCCCTGAGTGCTGGTGAGATTAAGGCCTTGAAGAAAACAATTTCAATAACCTTCTCCCCTATCAAAATCTGATGCACCATGGACTTCTTAGTAGCCTATTACATTGATGCTAGTGCCATTCAGCTTTTGGGGTGCTTGGGTCAGAACCGTTAAGTAACGACCTCGGAGCCAATCCTAGACATACTGATTGATAATTAATGTCCTTTCCAAAATAATTAAAGTTGCTTCTCTATATATATGCACTATGGACATTATAGAATTCAGATGACTTAAAATTCTAGAGATGCTACAGGCAACCACTTAAAGTGTACTTTCAGTTATAGATGGTGGAGTCAAAATTAACTATCCACCATTTTGAATAAAACCTATCCTAGAAATATTGCACATTATTCCAAAGTTGTAATCAAATGTTTTGGTTCAGAATTTTTTACTTCAATTATTCATCCCAATATAAATAACAAAATGAGCAAATAATTATCGCCAAATCCATCCACTACCTCACAGAAACATACCTCGCAAAGAATCGAAAGCATATCCCGCGGACTGCAAACCACTAAAAGCCGATCAATAACACTGCTGACAATCTCCAAACATTTATCAGACACTCCCGCAAACTTGGCAACTGCCTTTGGCAACTCAAATGAAAGCGCATCAATAACAGCCTGAAACACCAAACTATTCACAAACTCAACAATAAATCGAAATGCTAATCAATAAAACAAAAGGTAATAATAATAAATTAAAATAAAAATCTTAAGAAAGAAAAAACACAAAAGTACACCTGATCTAACAAAGACGAACATATGTATTGATGGATTTCAGAGAGAACAATGAATGCATTCTTCTTCAAATCTTCATTGTCCGGATCTAATACAACTGAATCAGCAATGGAATTGAGGAAGTCAGCAAGCTCGGAAACCGATCTATCAGATTGACGGAGATCTCCAGTTTCAATTGACTGCAAAAGATATAGATAAGATTCTTCGTATCAATAATCCATTTCCCTGACTAATTTATGTATATACACACACTCACAGATTGGTTGCCAAGAAAACAGAGGATAATAAAAAGGAAAGAGTTTTGAGTTTATATCTTCCAACGATTTTGATTCTTAAAAACAATAACCTCAACTCAATTAAGCCAAATATTACACAACGTTGAGGGGAGTATTTCACTGTCTTCGGTCTTGAATAATGTTAATTATAAGATTAAAAATTCATATTCTTTTTCTTTTCCTACATTTTCTCAGCAACCGAATGGTGCTTAAGACAAATGGTATGGATAAGAAGAAACGGAACTTAAAATGAAGTGCAAAGATAAAATTATGGATCAGATGAAACGGAACTCAAAATGAAGGACATAGATAAAATTGTTGGTATTAACCCTCCGTTTGCCTGCCGAGAAAGAGAACGGAAAACAAAAAAGACAACTTTGTTTTTTCCTTTTTATGTTCTCTATTGATTATAAAGTATGAAAACTCAGTTCAATCAAGTCAAATGGTTGCATTAAGCTCTGTTGAAGGAAGCTTCTTCAGTTTCCTTTCCTCCTAAATAACAAAAATTTCCCACATTTTCTCGAGAACCAAATTGAGTTTAAGAGGAACGGTATAGATAAAGAGGGTAAACAAAAAAAGGGGGGGACCTTAAGTGGAAGGATAAAGACAAGATTGCACTAACCCTCCCGTTTGGCTGCCGAGAAAACGGAAGAATAAAAAGGAAAAGAAAATAAATTTATAGTTATTGGTTTTTAAGTACGAAGAACTCAGCTCAACTGAGCCAATTAGATGTATTACACTCCCTAGAGGGAAGTTTCTTTGTCTTTAAATAATGGAAATTTTTTTTTTATATTGAGGACTTCAGTTGTCTTTTCTTTTCCTACAATTTATCGGGAACCAAACAGGAACCCTAGAAAAATTAGAGGGAGAGAAAGGGGGCTTACTTTGGAGCATGAGATTAGGGTTTCATGGAGGCGGAGCACAAGTGGATTAGAAAAGGAAGGTTCGGAGAGGTTCAGAGCGTCTGGTCTCTCCACTGACATGGTGATGGTGTCTCTGATTGTGTTTGCTGCTTCTGATCTCTTCTTCACTCCTTTGTTTCGACTTTCGAGTGCGTTCGCGGGAACGATTGCTGATCAACTAAAGGGGCCGTTTGGTAGTGTAGCGTGTGGACCTGGCGGTGGGCTAAATTCGTTTCAGTTTTGGGCCGGGTCGTAATTCGGTTGAAAATACATATATAAATAAATAAATGTCATTAAAAATAAATAAATCAAAGAGAACAAAATCAGAACACTACAATTTACGTGATTTGGCAAAAATTTGCCTACGTCCATGGAGAGTATTTTTACTATTGATGATAATCATACAAATAATTCACTCAATTTTCGTTCCAATCTCAAAATTAGAAAAGACTTGTATCACTCATAATCTTACTATTTTAATAGCTTGGTATTCACTCACCCAGGTGCGAAGTTAGGATTTTATCAATGTGGGGGCAATTTTTTTTTTTGCCAAACGATAACAACCTATCCCTACATTAGTAAATGAATATCGATGCATTTTTCATATGCTCAAATATGAAGTTTCTCTCCCTTAAAAGAAAAAATACATGCCATTAGAGTATTTTCAATGCATTCATATCATTTGATATGCCAATGCCAAAATTTAGCATCTTAAATAGTACCAAATGGACCGATGCTAAATTTTGTTACATATGTACTCTAACGCATTAATAATTGTATATTTTGGTATTTCCCATTTTTTGAAATGAAAGTATGATATGGTACAAATGACAATGTCATTTGAGGTACCAAATTTGGTAACCTTATATGCCTATTGCCATAATTTGGTACCTCGAAGATACTCTTTTCAAGCAATTTATTTAGGTGTTAATGCCAAATTTTGACAATGGTAGCTCAAATGATATACCATTAAAGATGCTCTTAGACCAACATGTCATTTGCTATGTAGGGGTAATAATATCAAATTTAATCTTATAAATTCTATAATTACAAATGTCTAACCATATTTTTACCCTAAGGAGGCGTTTGGTTGCCTGTAATGTAATGTAATTTAATTGACTGTAAAGTAGATTACAGTGTAATTTGATTACATTGGTAATTTAAATTACATTCCAAATTACATCCCACTTGTTTGGATGAGTAGGGAATGTGAAGTCAGATTACATTACATTACCCAGAAATGCGTTTGGATAGCCATGTAATTTAATTGACTGTAAAGTAGATTACATTACATTACCCAGAATAACACTACATTACCCAGAAATGCGTTTGGTAGCCATGTAATTTAATTGACTGTAAAGTAGATTACATTACATTACTCAGAATACATTGGTTGAAGTCTGCAATCCATTTTACAGCCTTTCTTCATGATAGATTACACCCGTAAAGTGGATTACATCCACTCCATAACGCGTCAAACATGATTTAAGCTATGTAATGTAATCTCAGATTACATTACATAGCACTTTACACCCAACCAAACGCCCCCTAAAATAAATAGTTAGAGGAGAGAGACTCAAATAACCCATCACGTCTGACTTAAACACCTATTAAATTTAAATTTCTCTACTTTTTTAATGAATATTAAAACTTAAAAACTAAAACTAAAGTTTTAAAGGTTTTTCAAAAATAACATAGTGGGGGCAATTATAAAAATATTTGAAATTTCAAATTTTTTTTAATTAACCTCAAAATGTTTTAAATTTTAGCTGGGTAGGTGCCCCTACTGCCCCCACTCCAAATCCGCCCCTGCACTCACCCTATGCCCTCGCTTCCTTACACACTCTCTCTCTCTATATATATATATAGGCTTATAAAGGATGCCTTTAATTTACCCAACATTATGACTTGAAAAGTCATAAGTTCATTAATTTAAGAATTCAAGATTGAATTCTAATTAAGCCATACAATTAAGTAATCTTGTATAAATAAGGTCCATGTGGTTATCATCTACATAAATTTACAACAACATAATAAATTTTCCCATAGGGTTGATTATTAGTACAAGAGAAAAAAAACTTAGGGGGCGTTTGGTTGCTTGTAATGTAATGTAATTTAATTGACTGTAAAGTATATTACAGTGTAATTTGATTACATTGGTAATTTAAATTACATTCCAAATTACATCCCACTTATTTGAATGGGTATGGAATGTGAAGTCAGATTACATTACATTACCCAGAAATGCGTTTGGATAGCCATGTAATTTAATTGACTGTAAAGTAGATTACATTACATTACCCGGAATAACATTACATTACCCAAAAATGTGTTTGGATAGTCATGTAATTTAATTGACTGTAAAGTAGATTGCATTACATTACACGAAATACATTGGTTGAAGACCGCAATCCATTTTACAGCCTTTATTCGTGGTAGATTAAACCCGTAAAGTGGATTACATCCGCACCATGATGCGCCAAACATGATTTAAGCTATGTAATGTAATATGAGATTACATTACACAGCTCTTTACAGGCAACCAAACGCCCCCTTAGGGTGTTAGGGTGGGAGATATTGCTATCGCATAAGTTGGTAACCCACCTCGTTAGTTTTAAAATCTCACTATTTGATCAATAAATTCCATAAGGGGGCATTTGGTTGCCTGTAATGTAATGTAATTTAATTAACTGTAAAGTAGATTACAGTGTAATTTGATTACATTGGTAATTTAAATTATATTCCAAATTACATCCTACTTGTTTGGATGAGTAGGGAATGTGAAGTCAGATTACATTACATTACCCAGAAATGCGTTTGGATAGCCATGTAATTTAGTTGACTATAAAGTAGATTACATTACATTACCCAAAATAACACTACATTACACAGAAATGCGTTTGGATAGCCATGTAATTTAATTGACTGTAAAGTATATTACATTACATTACTCAGAATACATTGGTTGAAGTCTGCAATCCATTTTACAGCCTTTCTTCATGATAGATTACACCTGTAAAGTGGATTACATCCGCTCCATAACACGCCAAACATGATTTAAGCTATGTAATGTAATCTCATATTACATTACATAGCACTTTACACCCAACCAAACGCCCCCTAAGTTTTCTAAAATACCTCTGCACTCAAATTGAACTTTAATGTTATCGATAATTACACCCTACACTAAAAAATTTACACATTCTCCCCTCTTTCTTCCCCAAACGCTCTCCCTCACTCTTTTCTCTAACAATCAAGTCTGTCCTTCTCTAATTTATGCTGCTATTCACACATAGTTGAAGCATTGCTTTGGAAAAATGAAGACTTTTTAAAATAATAATAATAAATTGTATGGTTCGATCATCTTTGGCCAAAGAGGTTTGTTTGTAATAGAATAAGATGTGAGACTCATGCCCACAATATTTGAGCAATTGGAGCCTTGCTTCAATTATGAGAGGATATCTTAAAATGAAAAATGGAATGTGGTTTAAAATTGATGATTTAATAGAATTTTTGTTATTTCGCATAAAAAAAAATTAGCATTTTTGTTTGGAGTGGCAGCAGTCAATTCATCCCATATCATAAATTATGTAGTAATAACGATAAATTATTTTTATACGAGGTAAAGTAAATTTTTTTTCATGAATATCCAAAGGCGCGTTTGAATAAGTTTCTACTTTCTATTTTTTTACTTCTAAAAGTTAAAAAAATGAAATTTATTTATATTTTCTATAGTGCAAAATTTTGGTAGTTACTTTTAAAAGTTAAAAAAACAAGAATTTATTGCTACCTCAACTTTTTAAAGTAACTGCCAAATTTTTTGCACTCAAAAATTTAATATTTTTACTTTAAAAGTAAGAAAATAGAAAGTAGAAGCTTATCCAAACGGACCCTTAATATGGCCGCAAGATTATATTTAATAATTCAATTTGCTATCAATGTTATATAGAGAAGTCACTAAAATAGAAGGCGTGAAGTCCAATTTTCAAACTATTAGATTAAAATAGATTAATTTTTTTTTAAACATATTGTAATTTTATTTTACACCTATACATTAAGTTCAAAACAAAAGAACATTTCTTTTTCAATTAAATTTTAGTTAAGATGTTAGTGGTGTTGTTGGATGGGTCCTGGACGGTAATGATACATGGTCGGTGATATTAGGATGGTGGGCAAAAGTGAATGATAATAGCAGTAGGTTGGGTGGTGCTAACCGGGATAGCCTTCATTTACTCGAACATGATTACGATAGACTCTAACCCACCAACTTTATGTTAAATTTTTATTGGGTTTGTAAATCGTGTCGCACTTTGCCATCCGCCATCTTCAAAGGTTGTTAGATATAGAATTATTAAAAAATATTATTTTAATCACCCATTTTAATCATTCATAATTTTTTACGGTAATATAATTTTATTTTAGAAATAATTGACTAAAAGTCCTATTTCAAAAACCTCACTTGCATAAAGTCCTTTTATAATTTTTTTGGTTCAAAAGTCATCTTTTGAATACTTTTACTGTCTAAGGTCTTTTTTTTTTTTTTTAATTCATTATTTAAAAGGATTTTCCCTTATCCTCACCGCCATTACTGGAGTAGAGAAAGAACGATGGAATGTTGAATACAAAGAGGAGAAGATATCAGAGTCTATCACCTTGAAATTCAACCTCATAAGAGAGTCTGATCACCTGAAAATCAAGCAAACTGTAAGCTTGCTTGAAAATTTTATTTTCAAGAAAAAACAAACAAAACTATGATTGAAGTATTGAGATCAGATCCTGAGAAAATTCACTTTGTGGACCCCATTAAATTGTCTATACATGTTTATCAAAAAGATCTTTCATTGACAATTCAGCTACCTGAACTCCTCCCTTGTTTTCATCCCAAATATTCTTTGCTATTTAAACTACGCATAAAACTGTTAATGAGATCAGCAAACAGCATCACCCTTAGGCTATTGTGTCCATGGCATATAAAATAAAATTTCAAGTTTGCTGCTTTTCTCCAACAAGCAATCAACACTCATGCTCTGTTTATACCTCTGGACGTACGGCTGCACCTGAAGTCACGTTAGAGATGGAGGATGACTCCATTGTTGTCTGTAGCATTACACCTATGGCCACTACCAATCCGGCTTACTGAACATGAAGCAGTTTCAGGTTTCTTAGGAATAGAGGGGCAATTTCATTCTCTCTCTCTCTCTCTCTCCACTCGTCGGAAAGATCGCCGGCGATAGATTGGACATCAAGACCAGCGCACGGCTCCTGCTACGGCTACAGCTGTTTTATTTTTTTTGGGATTATTTTATGATTTGATCGTATGAAAAATGTAGGAAAAAAAATATTTTTTTTTTTGACGTAGTGACTTGCATTTTCCGGCGTAGCGACATGCGTTGGCGTAGTGACCTGTGTTTTCGGTGTAGGGAACTAACGCAGGTCACTACGGGTGTGATGTAGTGAACCCGGGATTTGAGGGTGTGGTGGCGTTGAAGGTTGTTAGAAAGGAGAGGTATTTTTACCCAATTCATACCAAAAGGACTTTTGGAAAGAAAAATATGTTGAGAGGACTTTTGACATGAAAATTTTCTAAATGAGGGCTTTTAAACAAATTCCCCATTATTTTACTTCAATTATAATAATGGACAATGATTGAAAAAAAAAAATAACAAAAAAATCAAAGATATTTAAAATGGTTGATTGAATAGTATTCATTTAAAAAAAAAATGGTTATGGAGTGTAAGTTAAGTTAGACCGCGTTTGGATAAGTTTATACTACCTATTTTTTTAATTTTTAAAAGTATACTTTTATCTTTTTATTTTCAGTGTCACTGTGGACGTTCTTGGTTAGCAATTCGTGTTCACGACAGAAATGTAACCTCCGATGCAGCCAAACAGACCATCCAGCCCAACTTTCCCATTCAGCCAAACACCGCGTTGCTACCATGGGACTCACTCACTGACTGATATTTCGAGTTCTCCATTTTCTTCCATCTCTCTCTCCTCTGCAAGCCAAGATCCAATGATCCCAATCTGATCCACCGTCCGATCAATCCAACCTCTCCCCTCCGCCATCGCTCTCAATGGAACCAGACGTGAGCATCGAGACCAGCTCCATGATCCGAGTCGCCGTCCTCCCGATCGGCGCCGTCCCGCCGCCGCTTCTCCGCGATTACGTATCGATGCTTGCTCGCCACTACAAGATCGACCTCTCCACCATCAGCTCATTCTACACCGAGCACCAGAAGAGCCCTTTCGCGCACCAGCCCTGGGACTCTGGCTCTCTCCGCTTCAAGTTCATGCTTGGCGGGTCCCCGCCCAGTCCCTGGGAGGATTTTCAGTCCAATCGCAAGATCCTTGCTGTTATCGGCATCTGCCACTGCCCGTCGTCGCCTGATCTTGATTCCGTCGTCGAGCAGTTCAATGCCACCTGCAAGAGCTTCACTTCGGCGTTGGTCCAGAGGTGCTTCGCATTTTTTCCTAGCGATTCTCAGGTGAGATTTGTGATTATTGTGTTGTTTCTGTTTGGTTATCGGGAAAAGAATGGGAGAAGAAAATAAAAAAATGCTTGAGTTTGGATTGATTGCATTTGGAATTTGGAGTTATTTGTGTTTTGTTTGGTAATTGGGAAAAATGCGAGAAGAAAAGATAATGATTAAGTGTGGGAGAAAATAAAAGAAAGCGTTTAAAATTGGTTAAATTGAAATTTCAAATTTTAGACTGTTGTGTTCTGTTTTGCTTTTCAGAGGAAATGAGGAAAAAGAAAAGAAATAAAAATGTGTTAGTTTCTGAAGCATTCTTAAGCATTTTCTCAATCTGAAGCTTAATTTCAAAAATTAATTCACTCCTAAGAGCTTTAGACGTAGTTTTAATTGTAAAACTAGAACTTATGCTGTGAAGTGCAGGATCCTCTCCTTAATACTTGGTAAAAATGTTACTTTTGCTTGATATATAGATATATATGTTCTAAGGTGCATTTTATGACGTTTAGATGATTTTAAAAAAATACAATTATATTTTTAAAGAAAAGGAAAATGCTATATATTTGGAGAAATCATTAGAATTCTAACTCGTTAAACAAGGCAATTTAGTATGGTATGAAATGGTGAAGAGTCAACATATATGCATCAATTTATTGAATTACCCAACTAATGATAGGGGTTTAGCCTTTAATGTGTAGGAATCTTAGTTGCCAGTTCAAGTTTACTTAGATCAAAGAGGGGATTCATAGTCTCTCGTACATGTTATTGCTCAACATAAGAATATTCCTTTCTACCACCTTTCCAAAATTATATGATCACAAGGTTGAGGGAGGTGGGCACTTTCAATGGGCTCATAGAAGATTTGACTAATGAAGCATCCGTGGAGAAGTCAAGGAGAAGCAGAGCTTGTTCTTTGATGACCTATGGGGATGTAAACTGACTGACTGCATTTTCTAGTATAAAAAGCTAAAACAGTCTTTGAAAACAAAAGTGACGAGGTTAGTTAAGATTGTTGTTTAGTCCAAATTGTAGAACTCAAGGAGAGCTGAGAGGTTCGAAAATTTAAATTTTAAAAGGATAGAAAATTTAAATCTAAAAAGGTTAGAAGAACTTCTAAACTCAGTGGCTAGTGCCAATAAATTATGAGTCTTAGTGTCTATGAGATTTCAGTGAATGAGAAGTTTCTTTATCTGTTGGCACATATATTAGAGGTTTGGGAGGCAAGGACAAGTAAAGAGGAGCGGAGGAAATATTGATCACGACCAACTTAGGCATAATGATGCTTTAGTAGACCAAGTATTGTATCATACATGGAATGCTTGAGAGATACTTGGGATGGGAGATGCTAACTCCTTGTAGTGGGTTTTACAGGGGCAATCACTCTCATTTGTGATTTCTCAGTAATGGAGGGTGTAGATGAGATCCTAGGGTCCATATCCATTGTGGTAAATTCATGACTTCATGTCTAAGTTACTGTACTCATGTTGAAAGATCATTACTTAATACAACTATGATGATCCTAGAACGAGAAGAGCTGGTGAATTAACAACGGAGTGTACAGGATAGCTTTCATTTCTTATGTTTGCTCAGTGAATCAACTCAGGAATGTCCAGCATAGTGCTTTCATTTCTTGATGTCTGTGCAAGGGCTTCAACATAGGTTCTCACATGTAAAGACTGGGCTTGGGGGGGGGGGGGGGGATTTTAGAAAAGTCATTGAAAGCAAGGGAGGCTTTGAAACTTCCATCCATTCTTGACTTAAAACAAATACTCCCTTTATAAATGCTATTTTCTTGTGGTCTAGCCTTCATGAAATCTGGTTTTCCCCAAAGTAGATTGGTTCCCTTTCTCTTTAAATTGAGAAGAGATTATGCTTACTGTGGATGGAAGTGGAAGTGAGGTTTACCATTCCAGTGTCAAACTTATAGTAGGCTTACAATGTTGTTCTCTTTTTTATTATGAGAAATTGAGCAATCCCCATAGGACACTTCATATATTCGAATTCATTTATGGGCCAAAATTAATCTTAGTATGATCATTATTGTTCTCATCAGTCTAGATGAATCCAGGATGCTCCCTTTACCATTTTCTTTAAGTGTGAGATTAGTGCTTGGTCTCTTGGGTAATTATTTTTAGCAGGAAACCTCAGTTATACGGAGTATGAACTTTTGGGTTCTGATATTGAAAAATCAGCATACACTGGAGGCTTGCAACAGGGGTTAGATCTCTGTTTGGGGTATCATTATCATTTTCCTATCTGCCTTTGCTTACAACATTTTCGTTTATCACCTTGTCAACTGGTCTATTATGCTGACTCTGGAGCCATTATGTGGTCTAGGTCTTGTGAATGATTTCGTGGAATATTGCTACCGGTGGTAAGCAGTTGTGGAGGTTTTGTAGGGTTTAATAAGCATTTGGTAAGTATGGTGGTGCTCATCAAAAGTGTTGGGAGAGACCATTAGTTTTGATCAGACCATTGAGTGGTTCGATCATAATGTTAATCTATTGCATTCAATTGTAAAATACTTTCCTCGGTGGTGGTTCTCAAAATATGCAAGTCTAATTGGTCAGTGCTTCAATTGTTGGGTCTGGTTGATTTGAAAACATCACTATATCCTTCTTTCTAACATTGGTAAAAGTCTGTTTTTTTGTGCTGCTTCCTGCCATATTTGTCAATCAATATTTCGTTGAAGTGTCCTTGCTCGAGTGGATGTTGATGCCCTTTTTAGAATACTCTTATAGTTTAAGTACTTAGTGCTATGAGGGTAATTTTTACATTAACTAATATGTATTTGTTTTGATCTTCTCATTTATGGCCTGGCTTAACTGTTTGCCCCTTCCTTGGATCCCTGTTGCAGCTAGAAGATGGCAGTAAAAAAGAGGGTAATTTAATTTTGTTTCCTCCTGCTGACCGACAAACTCAGGAGTTCCACTTGAACACAATGATGCAAGATGTTGCTGCCTCATTGTTGATGGAATTTGAAAAATGGGTTCTTCAGGCAGAATCTGCTGGAACTATTCTGAAGACACCTTTAGATTCTCAAGCCAGTCTCAGCTCAGAGGAGGTTTATATTTAGGTGTCCTAAGGATTTAAATTTGTATCTCTTGTTTTAACACCTATTTAAGCATCAACTGATCCTGATATGATATGCATTGAATGTTGCAACTTAATCATTCTGATATGACAAAAAATGCAGGTGATCAAGGCCAAAAAACGGAGACTTGGCCGTGCGCAGAAGACTATTGGGGACTACTGCTTGCTGGCAGGATCACCTGTTGATGCCAATGCCCATTATTCTACTGCAATAGAACTTGCCAGGTTGACAGGGGATTATTTCTGGTATGCGGGGGCATTGGAGGGTAGTGTTTGTGCCTTACTGGTAGGTTTACATTCTAAAGTAAGATAATTAAATATCATTTTGTAAATACTAATTTCATAGATATTTGCCCTATGCAAGCAGAGAGCTGGTACTGCTGTTAATCATGCAAACAGATTTGGGATTTGGGAATTATTGTGTGTTAGGTGTAATTTGGAACTGGGGACTTAATTGATAAATACTGTGTCCAAAGTTGGAAGATCAGTTGTTATGACAAAGTTTGGCAAATCATTTCTGGATTACTTGGGAAAAAGATTGAGAAGGGTATGATGCATGCTTTGTATGTTAGGAAAATAGATGCATCTCTTGCCAATTATTCAGAATAATCTGGACTTCTTGTAATTATTTGAGGTGATTTGGCATATTTATGAAAGGTAAGGATTACTCCAAACATTGAATTATGCATATTAAAGTAGTTTGTTTATGCATTATTAAAAGTCGTGAATAAGGTATGATTTGATTTATGTTACATTTGTGACAATTTTGTAGCAATTCAGTGAGACAATTATGAAATCTGGCGGTCATGGCATGTGAACATAGAATTAGACCAATGGATGATCAATGGTAGTTGTGATAATGTGTTGTAAAAGGTCGTGTGGTGATACCTTATTTTGGGATTAAATATAAATAGATAGATGGAGTTCCAGTATTTGTCCTGATGAAAAGATAGTAACATTCTATTATAATGTGTCCTTGTGTTGGTATTAGTAAATACGTATAACTATAGAGAGTATGGTGGAGCTATCTCTTTGATTTGTTGATCAGGTTGATTTTTTGCTTAGGAAATCTGCTGTTGACTGGTTGTTCTTATATGTGTTCAGTGCTCACAGGCTTTTTGCATATTCTTAATTTACTATACATATTTTAATATTATTTATTTATCTATTTGTAATTTTTTCTTGGTATCAGATAGACCGAATGGGCCAGAAGGATCCAATGTTAGAGGAGGAGGTTAGGTATCGGTACAATAGTGTCATCGTGCATTACAGAAAGTCATTCATACAAGACAATGCTCAGAGGTAACTATTTCAATTTTGATGAATTTATTTATTTATTTATTTTTTTCTGTGGGAGTGATTGCAGTGCTCCAGCTTTTTGTCAAATAGCATGGCAAGTGTGTCATAAAAGTCTGATGTGCCTAGACCGTATAAAAGAATGATGATGTATAAGCAAGTATGTACTGTTCTTTATCAACCAACAATCTCCCCCCCTCCCCCCGCACGCGGAAAAGTAAAACTCATTATTGATGATTAATATATAGTTTGTCTAGTAGGAGTGTAGGACTCTGTGAAGAGGTCAGTGAGCTGAAATACCAAGGAGATGAGGTAAAAGAACATCATAGTGGGATAAAGATGTAAGATAGGTTGGCAAATCAATATCAATATGCTTGGTTAGCTTGTAATTCTAGTGAGCTATCACTTTCTCTATTTCTATTGAGGGCGCAGGTGTAGAAATGTTAACCTCCAAGTTAGTAGAAGTTGCTAAAACAGATTAATCTTAGAAACTGTACTGGTCAGGTCATGAAGCCATATTCCTTTTTAGCATTAAAAGGAGAAAACAAGTGTGATTTGACTGGCTGGTGCCGAGTGATAGTCATGCTCACCATGTAGAAGTATGATGGCATGCCCACGAGTTGAAGACTGAAAAGGTATATGAAGCTATAGCAAGCCTTTTATTTAGGCGATCTGGGATTGAGTGGATTCTATTCTACTACACTCCCCCTCACGTGCAAGCTCATATGGGCCTTATCACGTGAATAACCAATGCTCTGATACTACGATGAGAAGCGTAACATATAGGGTTCTGTTATCTCCCAAAACTCATCAAAAACTGATTTTTATATTAAAGATAGAAAAATAGCATGAAATGACAAAAATATCCATAATACTAAAACTAATGGCAAATATATATAAAGGAGCAGGATTAGGCAGAGAAATGCCCAAGTTAGAGAGTAGCCAACAAAGCGAGACAATCTCAGCCGTTGCTTGAGCCATACTCAGCCTCAACGGTGGAATCAGCAATAGCAGTTTGCTTCTTGCTTTTCCAAGAACTAGGAGAGTTACCTAGAAAAACATAGTAGCCAGTAGTAGACTTGCAGTCATTAACATCAGCAGCCCAGTCGGAAACAGCATGGGCACTCGATGTCATAGCTAAAGAGGAAGATAAATATAAGTTCTAAAAAACAGTGCCACAAACATAACGCAGAAGCCGCAAAAGAACAGCCCAATGGGTGGAACGGGGAGCAGAGACAAACTGGTTAAACACATGAACGGCATAGGTGATATCAGGGTGAGTCACTGTAAGATAACCCAAGCTCCCAACCAACTCATGGTAGATAGTAGGGTCATCCAACTCACGGCATAGGTGATGTCATGAACGTCTTTCATTTTAATACAATTTACTTCATACAATGAACTTCATTGTGGTTTCTTTGGCCAAGTAGAAATCCATTCTCTAGTCCAACTATGGTTTCTCTGCATAGCTGATGAAATCCCAGTCCCCTATTAGAGGAGCAACACGTTTGTCTTCACTAACGTGAATTTGGGCTCCGATATTTATGCAATGATTTAGGAGTTATGGACAACAATGAGGGGGGACGGAAGAGAAGTGGTTAATCCAAGTTGGGACTTGGAAAGGCATGTCAAGGGTGTAGTGCTTTTCTAGGCTTCTAGTACACCATTATTTTTTTCTCTTTCATATGCTCCTTAAGAATTTTTCCTTTGGTTTGGGGCTTCTAATTTACCTTTAGAATGCCTTTTTTGGAGTTTTAGGATTATTCTAACTGAGTGATTTGTTTTCTTTTCTCTTTTCTCTTTCACATGCTCCTTGTATACGGCCCTATGAGAAGTGGTTAATCCAAGTTGGGACTTGGAAAAGCATGTCGAGGGTGTAGTGCTTTTCTAGGCTTCTAGTACACCATTATTTTTTTCTCTTTCATATATGCTCCTTAAGAAATTTTCCTTTGGTTTGGGGCTTCTAATTTACCTTTAGAATTCCGTTTTTGGAGTTTTAGGATTATTGTAACTGAGTGATTTGTTTTCTTTTCTCTTTTCTCTTTCATATGCTCCTTGTATGTGGCCCTATGAAATTTTTCTGCAGATGAAGTTCTTCATCCTAAAAAATTCTTCAATTTTTCTGTACACTATCTATAGAAGGCTAAGCGACACTAATCTCCAGATTTCCTTTCTCTTTTTATCACCATCTTGGATCCACCAGCCACTAGATAGACCTCTCACTTAATTAAGGAGCGCCTAACTAAGCCCCAACAATGAAAAAATAAAAACCCACAGCTCTCTCGCAAAAAGGCAATGGATGAAGATGTGATTCATAGATTTTTTTTCTTTATTAATTGAAAAACGTAAATAAGATATATGTAAAATTGTGAGAAACAAAAACATGAATCTGGTACTTGTCATTTTTACCTTGGTATGGGTTTCTGATGCGAATAAACCATATTTTAGTGTGAACTTTTGTATTGGCAATAAGGTCCTACCTCTTGTCTTCTTGTCTCTCTAATCATGTTGATTAATTTTGTTATGTAAAATATATATGCTTGATGGATACTTCTAATTTAATAACAGAAACTTGTGAAGGCTTCTTCGTACTCTTTTCAATGAATTTTTTAAATCTTAAAATATAATGCTATTCACAGTTCATTCATTTCTCCATATTTGCATTTCCTTGAATTTTATTTTTTATTTTATTGTATGCAGAGTCTCACCCCTAAGCTTTGAACTTGAGGCTACGTTGAAGTTGGCGAGATTTCTGTGCAAGTAAAGATTCTGTTAAACCTTTCTTTTAATGTGATAAGTACAGCTTCTTTTTTTTTTTTTTTTTTTTTAAACCTCATTAATTCAACTTAGAGGATGAGGAGAGAGGCATGTTTCAGCGATGAAATCTATATTTTTTCCATCAGTAATGCTATATATCCCAAAAAATTGTTCCCAAAAAGCATCCCAAATGAATTATAACCCTTCATTTATTATGGATAGAGGATTTGCTTAAAAAGAGAAGGGTTGGATTATCCGCCACATCATTTCATTTGGGATACACTTTTGGGACATATAGCATTTTCCTTTTTCCATTTATATGAAATTTTTTTTTTTTTTTGTTTTTGTTTTGTTTTGTTTTTTCACCTCATTAATTCAATTTGTATGATGAGGAGAGAGGCACGTTTCAGAGATGAGATCTATTTTTTTCCAATTTATATATATTTTTTTCCGCGCTTTATGCAGTTCCAGTAGCATCTTTACATTATCTTATTATTATTATTATTGATTAGAAACTAGTTTATTAGACAAAAAAGGTTACAAGAAGGACAAGAACTCAAGAAGTCCTTCTAAAGCCTAGAGTTAGAAATGGAAGCATTGAAGCAAAGAAATACAAATTGACAAACCACCATCCCATAAACTAGCTTAAAAACTTGAGGCAAATAAAAATGACATAAACTCTTACAAAGTTAAAGCCCTCTCTTTAGCTAAAAAAGCTATTTCTGAATTTGCCCATCTATGAACCCAAGAAAAAGAAACGTTAATTGAGGTGGAAATCTCCCAAATCTGTGTAAGCAAGTGAATAAGTATGCAGCAGCCTGAGCAGTCCAAGTTAGCCCAACCAATACCAACCTGAAAAATCACTTTTCACAAGTGACTGCTTCTTTCTAACCTAAGAAGACTCATCATCTTTGTTCTAATAGTGAAGCCAATTCCAACCGGCCTAGAATAGCAATGGACCAATCAGCTGTGATGATCTCTTAGACTACCTCCCATTCCTACTTGCCCAGGTTTACCAAGATAGCTTCCATCAACATTAAGCTTAATAACCCCTGCCATAGGTGGGAGTGGGACCCAACAAGCATCAATATGCTTCTTGCAAAAGGGTGCCACTACCCAAGCTTAGCCACCCTTGAATCCTAAGAAAAAGGATCCCCAACAACAGCCTTGAAATCTGACGGCTGCAGAGAAGCTAAAAACTGAGTTCTATCCCACATATTCTCAGGAAATAACGAAAGCGCTTAAAAAATTCTCTGATTCCTTTCTTACCAAATAATCCACAAAACCACAACAAAGCACAGCGCCAAGGACATTTTGCTTGATCACTTTGACCAAACCCATAGAAGAAGATAGAAAACAAAGAAAACACATCTGCGGACACCACCCTGCAAGCCCTAGCATAACCAAAAAGCCTTTGCCAGAGATGATAAGCCACAGCGAAATTCCTAGGTCTATATTTTAATGAATTTTGCCACGGTCCAAGCCAAGAAATTAAATAATAAACCGAGGAAGGAGATGACATTTATCTACTTGTATTAGTTAACCTCAAGGTTCTGTACCCCTGAATAAGCTTGTAAGTTTTCTATTGTGTACTTTAATTTCTATGTCCTCTTTGCATTATGCTATCATTAATTTCTGTAGAGCTTTCAGTTATACACTATAAGTCGGAAAATAACACTCAGTCAAATAGATGCATCTTATAGATGAAGGTGAAATGTTGTATTAAAACCATGTATGCAATGTGTGTACATTCCATTCCAATGGAAAGAGCAAAAACTATCTGACATGTATTCGACAACTTCATTTCAAACTGAAAAGAGATTGTGCTTCATCCTTATACGGTTATACCTGTCTATTTTTCTGATATGCTCTTATTCTTTCAGTCAGTTTTTCCACTATTCTTTTGAATTAAAGTATCTCTTTTAATGTTCTGTTGAATTTCTTGTATACAACTTTGATGAACTGGTACGTTCTCAGCCTTAAAATAGTACTGAAAAAGTGAAAAGCCATTAAGTCATCTATTCCAATCACAGTTCATGTTCTAAATTTTCTCACACCAATTTTTTAACTGTCAGGAAGTTATGATATGTAAAAATGTTCTTAGGAAGCCAGTGTTGAGGTGTTTTGGCCTAACTCTGTAGGCTTCAGAATTTGGTGGGGTTACGCAGGAGGTTTGCGAGGATACAAATGACTCATATAGAATTCCTTAAGGACTTAGGTTTTAAATTTTTGTCATTCCAATGGAAAACCGAACTAACGGTCAAGGAAGTAGTTTGTGGGTTGGCTGTCAGGTTGATATTTGCTTGATTGTAGATTGAAATTTCTCTACATGTGTATACATATACAGGCGGAAAGGTTTGGAGAAGCTTGACCGGCAGGTCCTGAGCTTAGCATTCTTCTAGAACTTTTTGTCCAGAAATTAGTTTTTAATCATATTTTCTTGTTTTTGACAGAAGAGAGCTGGCTAAGGACATAGTAGACTTGTTGACTACTGCTGCAGATGGTGCAAAATCTTTGATTGATGCCAGTGACAGACTGATATTATATGTTGAAATAGCTCGTTTATTTGGGATTCTTGGCTATCAGCGGAAAGCTGCCTTTTTTTCGAGGCAAGTAGCTCAGTTGTATCTGCAACAAGATAACAGATTGGCTGCTATCAGTGCAATGCAAGTGTTGGCAATGACCACAAAAGCATATCGTGTTCAAAGTAGAGCATCCATTTCCAAACACGATCTTCCTAATGTAAGTTCTTAAGTATGAAGTAAAACAATATCAGGCATTTCTTTCAATATGTGTTTAATTGCAACTGCAGGCGTGTAATTTTTGCATCCTGGGCATGTAAGTCTTGGTGGTTGCTGTGGTTGGTCACAGTCTGGCACATAATGCATCTGGACATGGGCTTGTAATTTGATTATTACCCTTGACCAAGACAAATTTCTCCCCAAGAATGTGTTTTCATTTATAACCCTTAATTTGATCCTCCAGGTCATACTTGGATCATCATTCCAAGGCTCAAGGTCCTTAAAAATGCACACTTCCACAAAATAATTTACCGCAATTGGATCACAATTTGATGTTTTTCAAGGCAATATACAACCACAAATTTTGAATTTTATGGACAAGAAAACCAAGGAAGTTCAGTTTAATTATTAATGTAATGTTCAAACTAAATGTTGAAAGTAGTTTTCACTAATGAAAGCTTTCTGCAATGAACTAGGCCTTAAATGAAGGACAGAATACATACTCCCTAAGTCTAGTTTACACAGTCCGGATTGCTAGGGAAGTTTGAGGGTGGGATTTTAGGCTTTTATATGTGAGAAAAAACAGAGCTAAACATCCTCCCCCGCCCCTCTTCTTTTTTAAGTAATGAGTACTAACAACTTGCCAGGGAGCTCTACATGGTACTTTGTTAATAGGGTTATCAGGCATGAGGGAAGTACAATTTGGTAGATATGAACTACATGGATTCAATAGTATTTATCTATCAAAACCATTTGAGTAAATTACCCTGGAATGTACCAAACAAAATGGATCTCTTGGTACCTAAGCTGATGATCTTTGCCGACCCTACTTTGTGATACTTCTCTTCTTTGACGTTAGTTTCTGTATGATTCTTTCCCAGTTTCCCTGTGCTGCAGTTTTCCCATATAAGCCTCCCTAAGATGAAAATATGCCTATTCTATTGGAATGAGGCTACATAACCTTGATGCTGTGTGCTTGTTGTCATGCTATCAGTCTACTGATAATCAAATCAGTGAGATATGATTTTAGAAATTGAATGATAGTTGGTGAATTGAGTTGAGGACTTTTCTTGGTGCAGTGGCATGGCTTACTTAGTGGGCTTAGTTTGAATTTAGGGGCATATTTTATTAGTCGTGTTTTTTTTACCATTTTTTTAGAATGGAATTTTATGGTGAAAATGCTGAGAGTCTGATGGCGGGTTTTACTCATATGTTTTTCTTTCTTTATGAAAGGAAACTGGATCAACTCATGCTGATGGCGGGAAAATGCATCACCATTCAGTTGTCTCACTATTTGAATCCCAGTGGAGCACCCTGCAGATGGTTGTACTAAGAGAGATACTGCTGTCTGCTGTCCGTGCAGGAGACCCTCTGGCTGCATGGAGTGCAGCAGCACGTTTACTTAGATCTTACTACCCTCTAATAACACCTGCTGGACAAAATGGCCTTGCAAGTGCGCTTGCAAATTCAGCGGAGAGGCTCCCTTCAGGAACTCGCTGTGCTGATCCTGCCTTACCTTTCATAAGGTATATGCCAGTACATTAATATTGTCTTTTCTATTCTTAGACTATTTTCGGTTTGTATCTTCAAATAACAATCACGATTTCTTCTTTAATGGATAAAGTCTTTGTAATACAACTTCTTAATAAGACTTTCTTCCAGTTGATGCAAATTCGCTCCCTAGGTTAATCATCTGGGGCATTGTTCACATCATCAATGAAAGCTTATATATAATTATATCCAACAGGCCACCTGTTGATATGGATGATCATGGAATGCTTTATGATATTGACATACTAAATAACTGCTGTTGGTTACTTTGCCAAAAGGGTTTTTTTTTTTTAATTATTTTTTATTTGTCAAATTTTCAAGAGAAAGTTGTCTTTGTAGTTTGGTTTGTTCTTTCTGTCAGTTTAAGAAGTGGAGTCAAATCTTTTCCAAAGTCCTCATGGTTCTCTGAAAGGATCTGGTGTCTGGTTGAACAAATTACTGTGTCAGATGTTATATGCAATCTAGAAGTGTTCAGATCTTCTTGTTGTCAAATTGCTGCAGCTCTATGGAACTTAGAAGAAATACTTGTTACAAGGGGACAAGGAGGTGTAGCACAAATCCTTTTCCTGTATGCTGCTTTTTTTATTTTTATTTTTTAAGTGGGGAATGTAGTCTTTTAGTGTAAAAGTTATAGCTTATTTTTTTGTTTTCATTTTTTGGTTAGATTATAAAAGTTATAGGTACATGATTTATTACTACCTAGTCATGCTTGCAAAAGAAAGCATGTGCTTGATTCATATTTTTAATGCACCATGGCGGGGTGCTTATTAACATTGTGCTACTAGCCTATTATTGGTCGTCTTTCTCCCGTCTTTAATCATGACATATATTTACATGGTTCAAGTGCCTTCTTCTCTCCTTACTTTGGGGTTGGAATTCCTTTATTTTCCTGGTATCAATGATGGAGAAAATTCAGTGCAGAATAAAGATCATTGGATAGAGAAAACATATCAAAGCAATAACCAAATTGGCAATTCTGCTCCTGAAAATATAGATCCATCATAAAAGTTGATCCTATGGCAAGGTCCACTATATTATTTGCCAACCTTGGAATATGGAAATACGAGATGCTGTAGCTGCTTAATATCGTCATTTTTCTTATAACCCTTGAAATTCTGAGTTCTTGATTAAGAGCCAACATCCTGGCCTTTTTTAGGCATACTCGGATGTGGGGTTGAGAATACATTAGACGTCTTCTTTCCTATCCCAAAGAAGTTCCCCCATAGATAAGGATCTGTGAAGTGTAAACCCAACAATTATCTGTCACAGCTAAGAGAATTCACCTTGCGGAGTTCTATTTTCCTTTTCACTTTAACTGTCTGTGGAATTACTTAATTAGTTATTTTATTTATCTATTTATTTGTTTTCTTTCTCTTACCTTTATCCCTTTTACTTCTTTTTAGGGTTGGAGTGGGCAGTTGACAGACTTCTTTATGGTTGCAGTGTTTTTCCCAAAAATTCAAAAATCTCCCTTTTAATGTAGTAGAGCTATAAAGTTTTGTAGGTTGTTAATGTTTTTAGTTTAGATGAATTTCTTGATTAATTATATGAAGCGAATTGAAGTTACTACTTGGTGGATATCCTGCATGACCCAAAAATTTAATCTCTTTTCCTTAGCTGGAAAATAGAAAATTGTTTGAATGGTTTGTAGTGGAGAGCATTGCCTATGTCGAACAAACTTGAGCTTTAATTACTTATACATAATGACAAGTTGTATTATATTTGCTTCCAGGTTGCATTCTTTTCCTCTTCATCCCTCGCAAATGGACATTGTAAAACGCAATCCGGCAAGAGAGGATTGGTGGGCAGGATCTGCTCCTTCAGGGCCTTTTATTTATACTCCATTTAGTAAGGGAGAGTCGACTGATAGCAATAAGCAGGAGCTTATTTGGATTGTTGGTGAACCAGTTCAGGTGTTGGTGGAATTGGCAAACCCTTGTGGCTTTGACTTAATGGTTGATAGTATATATCTCTCTGCACATTCAGAAAACTTTGATGCTTTTCCAATTAGTGTGAATCTCCCAACTAATTCTTCTCAAGTGATCACGTTATCGGGAATTCCAACTTCAGTAGGGCCAGTGACAATTCCTGGATGCACTGTCCATTGTTTTGGTGTTATTACTGAACACCTTTTCAGGGATGTTGATAATCTGCTTCTTGGAGCAGCACAAGGACTTGTGCTTTCTGACCCTTTTCGTTGCTGTGGGTCTGCAAAGTTGAGAAATGTATCTGTTCCTAATATCTCTGTGGTACCCCCACTGCCATTGCTGGTGTCACATGTTGTTGGTGGTGATGGTGCTGTCATTTTATATGAAGGTGAAATTCGTGATGTATGGATAAGTCTGGCTAATGCAGGTACAGTTCCAGTTGAGCAGGCACATATTTCACTATCGGGAAAAAACCAAGATTCTGTTATTTCGGTTGCACATGAAACTTTAAAATCTGCCCTTCCTTTGAAGCCTGGAGCAGAAGTAACAGTACCAGTAACCTTAAAAGCCTGGCAGCTTGGCTTAATTGACCCTGATACAGCTGCTAGCAAGAGTGCCTCAGGAAGCATGGGTAGACAACCCAAGGATGGAAGCAGCCCTGTGTTGCTGATCCATTATGCGGGTAACTGTTTTTCATGCTTTAATGAACTTATGTTTTTTTACCATACTGTAAGGTTCTTGTGGTTTCAAAACTAGTCTGTCTATTGTGGCTCTTATAGACCAAGTTTCATTCCATAATTTAGAATAAATGATCCTGCATATATTCATTTAAGAGTAGCCACACTTCAATGCTGTAATTAACCTATATGACTATTGTTTAGGTTTCCTGTGGATGAATATAAAACCATCACTATCAGTCTATGACATTTCAAAATGTATGAATTGACTACTGATATTGTTCTGGTTTATCCTACTTGTGGAGTTGTAGATAATGATTGAGATGTCTTCCTTATATACTTGTATATAGTCTTTTTTTTTTTCTCTTTTTTTTGGGTTAAATAAATTGGTGTATTTATTTTTGGGGACTGAATCCTTTGAGAGACAGAGAACATCAAACTTTGAAATTCCTAAGATTGGAAAGTTTAGGCAAAAGAACAGATCCTAAGTGGACATATACTAGGCTTTAATGCAGTCAACTGGTGTCATATTTTTCCATATTCTGATCATTCTAAAATATAAGATTTTTACAAAAACAACGGGAAAGTCAGCTATTAAGTGCGAAGCAGAATGTTTGGCCACAAAGAAGACAACATACAATAAAGTTGGCAAAAATGATTACAATTGGTAAATCCATTGGATAGCTCCTATTTGTGATAACATGAGTGAGTGATGATGGAGACTTCGCACACAGATGCGAAGAAGATAAATAACTGCGTCTGAAGTTGTGTATGGAGGGAGTTGAAAGTGGTAAAAAGGACAGAGGAATGCTGGAACTGACTTGGGATTAGATTATTAGGGGCTATCTTAAGTTCTCGGGAATTTACTGAAGATCTGGATTTTAGTATGGTGGAACTTGGGAGCTTGATTTGTGTATGAATGATTGGAATAAGCTGATTGGAATAACTCTGAATTTATTGCGATGCTGAAAATCTTTGATCTCCTTGTATTCCTAAGTTTATTATCATTATTATTATTTTTGAATGTGTAGAAACACAAAATATAATATTTAATAAATTTGCAAGATGGACCGTAAGATTTGGCACTGATACAAAAATAGGAACCTTGTTTTGTTGACTCCCTAGTATTTTAATCTTCTGCATAAAAAAGATAGGGGTTTAATTAATCTAACCTTTTTTCAATTTCTTTTTTGGGTAAGTGTCATATTTTTCTTACCAATGGAAATATTTTCTATAAGTAACAGTTACACCCACACCCACATATGTTGTTAAATGGATGCATCCATATATACATGTATATACACGCATGCGCCGCACACATTGCTTGGGGTCAAATTATTTTGGTTGAGGTGATTTTATTGGTTGCTAGATCAAACTTGATTTTATCACTATTATCATGACTTTTGTAACTGTCTATCAAAGAAGTTCCTTCTTTCTTAAGTACTGATTACTTGTTCTTTGATAACATTGTAAGTATATTATGGACAATGTCTTTTTCATAGTTTTCAATACCTCTTTTTTTTTTGGTAATAAATATCTTGATCCTAGTGGTTTGAATTGTTTCTCTCTCTCAGGGCTGGTTTGCCTCTTCTAGAAAAATTCTACTTTGTAAATTGTGTTCAGAATTCAAAACTATTCAGCTATGTTCTCTTCCATATTTAAGGGAGACTATTTACATATAACTTTCAAATATTTTAATGCATGTAGAGGATTTCTTATTGAAGGAAAAATGTTACATGCCAGGAATTTGTGAGTTGGAACTTGAAAGCTTTGAGATATGCTTACATACCACACATTATACTTTATATAGCTTTTAATGACAGTCCCACAGGAAACTTGTATATACTTTGTAGTTTTTTCCCCAAGTAAGGAAACTTGGAAAGTTCGTAAATGTATGAGATTATATAGTTTTGTCACTTCATGAGTCAACGTTGTGTCTGCACTTCATGGTTTATTTTACATAAACCATATTTTTTACGTTCAATTTAACAGAACAATTACCTTTCCTGCTTTTATTTTCAAGGAAATGAGCATCCCTTGTTATGTATTTCATATATTTAGATATTAGATTTTACCTTTTTATATAAATTTTCAATACCCAAACTGACAATACAGGACGTGATTTGATTACCATGATCTCAACACAAATTTATGGCTCTTGAATTGCCACTTATTCTCAGTAGCATGAAGCCATAAACTAGTCATCGCTTTTCTAAGATTAGCTTTTAAGTAGACATGTTCCTAATTTTCAGTCTTTTTATTTTGCTTATCAGGACCACTAGCAAATCCTGGAGAATCAACAACAAATGGGTCAACTGTGCCCCCTGGTAGACGCCTGGTTGTTCCCTTGCATGTCTGTGTTTTGCAGGGCCTGTCTTTTGTGAAGGCACGTTTGCTTTCAATGGAAATTCCTGCACATATTGGTGAAGACCTTCCTAAACCAGTTTCTGTAGAGAACAGCTCTACAGAAAAAGATAGTGGTTTGGAAAGTAAGACAGACAGATTGGTAAAGATTGACCCTTATAGAGGAAGCTGGGGTTTGCGCTTTCTTGAACTTGAATTGTCAAATCCAACCGACACTGTGTTTGAGATTAGTGTGTCTGTTCAGCTGGAGAGCTCCAGTAGTGAGGATAGCCTTTCTGTTGGCTGCATTGCAGCTGAATTGGGTTATCCTAAAACAAGAATTGATAGGGATTACTCTGCGAGGGTGTTGATACCACTGGAGCATTTTAAATTACCTATTCTTGATGGATCCTTCCTTGTGAAAGATTCCCAGGCAGATGGGGCTACCAGTGGTAGAAGTTCAAGCTTCTCAGAGAAAAATACTAAAGCTGAATTGAATGCTTCTATTAAGAACTTGATTTCTAGAATAAAGGTTAGGTGGCAATCTGGACGGAATAGCTCTGGAGAATTGAACACCAAGGATGCAATACAGGCAGCCCTTCAGACATCTATTATGGACATACTGCTCCCAGATCCATTGACATTTGGCTTCAGGCTAGCTAAAAATGGTTCTAGATCACCAAAAGAATCCGATATTCAAGTAAACTCTTCTACGTCAAAGGGTTCTGTACGAGCGCATGACATGACTCCTATGGAAGTTCTTGTTCGCAATAACACCAAGGAAATGATCAGGATGAGTCTTAGTATTACATGCAGAGACGTAGCTGGAGAAAATTGCATCGAGGGTAACAAGGGAACTGTCTTATGGGCAGGTAAAGTTCTAGCCTTTCTTTTGTTACCTTTTTCTAAATATGTAAAATTCCCTCTTTACATTGTCTCCTTTCTATAGCTATTGCTGCGTATTTTGGTTTTGCTAGTCTCAAAAATCTCTCTTTTAACTTACCTACCAGATATATTTATTGAAATGATTTTTCTTTGTAAAATATAACATTTCATATGGACTGCTTGGAATTTTGATTCTGTCTGTCTTCTTTGATTTGACTGAAATTGTTTGTTAATTTATGCTTTTGAGCTGCCATTGACACTCCTGGGAAACAAATTACTACTACATTTTGCTTGCATTCAAAGTTGTTATGGATTATTGAATGTGATTACTTCTATAAGCTAATGTGATTATTTCTGTAATCTATCTTTAGGTGTTTTGAGTGGGATCGCCGTGGAGGTTCCCCCACTTCAAGAAATCAAGCATCATTTCTCCTTGTATTTCCTGGTCCCTGGTGAGTACACTATGGTTGCTGCCGCTGTGATTGATGATACTAATGATATCCTCAGGGCTCGTGCAAAAACTGATTCACCTGATGAGCCAATCTTTTGTCGCGGGCCCCCATTTCATGTTCGTGTCCTTGGGACTGCATGACTACTGTGATGCCTATTATTCCCCCGACGATCTCACATTGAATCAGTGATAAGGTGCTCCAAGTAGATAAAACTGGCACAAGTATGACAGATTGCCAATTTTTTTCCCCGAGTTCTCTGCAGAGATGATCTTATTTATTGTACTTTGTTTTCTCAAAATTAATCTCTTCTAATTTCTGTTGATGTATAATCAGGGTTTCCGGCGAGCTTGTACATTCGAATTCAATAAAATCTTTTCACTTTGTAGGAGTGTTGTGATACAATGTCTAAACATTTTTCTGGCACTGCAGTAAAGGCATATGAAGATTTGGTGTGCATCGAGCATGTTTGACTATAGGGGTTTAAATCCAGAATACTAGATTTCTGAAGTGAGGCATTGGAGCATTGCCTGCACTTACTCTTGGAGGCATTTCCCATTTTCATTTCCAGGCAAGGAAGTAACAAATATTGAATTAGGTCAAAAAAATGTGAGATATTGGACTTAATCACAGATTGGATTTGGAAATAACCATGTAGTGAAGTTGAAGAGTCTCTCCATACATGGGGCAACATCTAGGATGTGAAACTCCTGTTAGTTTTAATTTGTGATTGTGTCATCGTACTTATATTAGGAATGGTAATAAATTTGAGAGAAATTCAAATAATTCAGTTATAATATTTTTTTATATAAATATTATATATTTATAAGAAGCCCTAAAACTCATTGCTTTCAAATGTTTCCCTATTTATACATTTTTTGAGCTGGGTAATGGTTAGACCATCTCCAACCATGCTCCCTAAATTTTTTTCACAAATGGCTCACTATTTTAGCTAACCACTTTTACAATACATCTTCCAACCATGTTCCATATTTTAGCTAATTATAGAATATTTTATTATTTTTTTAAAATTTGACTAAAGCAATTAATTTTTTTTTCAATGGTTATATTTAACGGATATATTCCAACTGCCTATATTTTAATGGATTTATTTTAAAATTTAAATAATAATAATAATAAAATATTCTCCTAACCATTTTTTTTTTACCACTATTTCTATCATCTGATTTAAAAATACCAATGTGGGTCTAATATTTTGAAAAACTAACCTTTGGATTACATATTCTGTTTATATACATTATGGCAAAAATCACATTGATCCAACGGTCAGATTTAAAAAACCTCACAATAAAAAACCTCACATTAAATATATGACCGTTTAATATTACCGTTCTGATCTTTGGTTTTCTTCAAAAAGTTACTGTGGCCTTTATTAAAATATTAGCATTTAGTATTTGGAGAGAGGTTGATGCTCGCCACATCTGGCGAGCGGGATAGGAGGCAGCCATTTGACGAGCCAAATGGCGAGTGCGTTGGAGGCTTATTTTGCTGTTTGACTCCCTAAAGTAGCTAAGGACACCAGTTTAGCGAATAGCGAGGCCTTTGGAGATGCTCTTAGATCAAGATACCATGTCAGCAGTATGAAGATGGGCAAGCCTATGCTCTGCCTTCTCAACTATAGGTTTGATGGCATTTCAATTGTTTCTCAAGATATAATGTTGCTCGGGTTTTAAACAAGTCAAGTCATTCGGCTTTACCATGAATCTCACATAACTCCACAAAATTTCATATCACAATGTTCAATACTCCATTCGTTTTCCCTAAATAGATGCTCAAACTTGGCTTGCTAGTTTGTAATTTTTTTAAAATTTTTTATTTTTGGGGTTTTAATCTAAGAACATGGTAATATTAAAAAAATATATATAAAATATATTCCATATGGGATTTGACATAAATAAATGGAACGACAGGCTAAAACAATTGGTGATTTTTCATAAACTTGTTTAAGCAATAGAGGAGCACAAGGGAAAAAAAATATACACTTGGCATATGTGCAGCTATAAACATAGGCATCCTTACCTGATAGCATGTGATAATTCTGTCTCTCATGGACACCAAATGGTTCTCTTAAAAGTATTTCTAATGAGTTCATGTCATTTGATAAGCTAAAATTAAAATTTCACATCCAAATAGCATCAAACCAAATTTCGGCATCATAAGATTAAATGTTAACGCTGACAAGGTAAAATGTCGGGAGTACCAGTCCTATGGCTCCAAAATAACAGCCCTTGAGCTTAAACAGCACCGTCAAGTTTTCCTCCAATGAAAACCTGTGTACAGTTCCTCCAATGAAAACCCAAAACCCCATATCACTCCTAACTCTCATAGAAACATGCACAAACCTTCGACAACTGAAGCAAATCCATGCCAAATCTATCATCTCTTGCCTCTCCTATAACCACTTCATACTCACTAAGATCATCACTTCCTTCTTATCACTTAATTGTCTCAATTATGCAACGCACATTCTGAATAGAACCCAAGAACCCACCATTTTCATCTACAATGCCATGATCAGGGCCTATTCGTCCTTGGAAACTCCGTATGCAGCTATATCAGTTTATAACAAAATGCGGGTAAGCGA
Organism: Hamamelis virginiana; assembly: GCA_017140935.1. Classification (NCBI taxonomy): domain Eukaryota; kingdom Viridiplantae; phylum Streptophyta; class Magnoliopsida; order Saxifragales; family Hamamelidaceae; genus Hamamelis; species Hamamelis virginiana. Next base: position 1,212,620 of record JAESVK010000290.1, on the reverse strand, counting down.
AAATGTTTTAGGTGATAATTATACGTACCCTTTTGTAGTTAAAGCTTGTGCTAATGCATTTGATATAGAGAAAGGCAGGGAGGTTCATGGGGTGGTAATTAGAATTGGGTTTGATTTAGATCAGTTTTTGCATAGTTCTTTGCTTAATTTATATGCTATTTGTGGTGAAATTGGTAGTGCACGGCGCGTGTTTGATGAATTTACAGAGAAAGATGTGGTTCTTTGGAATGCTATGATAACGGGTTATGCGCGAAAAGGGTTGAGTTCTGATGCTTTTGGGATTTTCAAGGAGATGATGGAAGTGGGGAAGGTTAGACCCAATGAAGGGACAATGTTGGGTTTGATATCAGCATGTCTGGTATCAAAGAACTCGAAGTCGGGGACAGAAATTCATGGCTATGTAAGAAAGGAAATGGATTTTAGGAAAGGCGTGAAATTGGGAGCTGCTTTAATTGATTTGTATGTAAAATGTGGGTGTTTGGAAGATGCAAGGAAATTGTTCAAAGAGATGCCAGAAAAAAATACAGTAGTTTGGAACTCATTGATATGTGGGTATTCTCAAATTGGGTCTTTGCATGAAGCGATTGACCTTTTCAGGGAAATGCATCTTTCGGATGTTAAACCTGATGGGTTCACAATTTCAGGCTTGTTATCTGTTTGTGCTCAAATGGGTGCTTTTAATCTAGGAAACTGGGTCCGGAAGTTTTCCGAGAAAAACGGAATTTGGGATGTGTTTGTTGGGACCTCTTTAGTTGACATGTATGCAAAATGTGGGTTTATTGGGGTGGCAAGAGAAGTATTTGATCAGATGCCCGAAAGAACTGTTGCTACATGGAATGCCATACTCTCCGGGTATGCATCTCATGGGCAAGCTGAATTTGCAATAGATATTTTTGATGAGATGAGAAAATCAGGATCTAAACCAGATTCTATTACATTCCTTGCCATGTTACATGCTTGTGCTCATGCAGGTTTTGTTGAAAAAGGTAAACGATACTTTGATTTGATGATGAAGTACTATAAGATTAACCCAAAGGTTGAACACTATGGCTGCATGGTTGATCTTCTTGGCCGTGCTGGGCTTTTAAAAGAAGCAAAGGAGCTTATTATGAGGATGGAGATTGAACCAAATGTGATTGTGTGGGGAGCATTGCTCAGTGCATGCAGCATTCATGGTGATGTTGAGATTGGTGAGTGGGCAGGTCACCATATCTTCAAGTTGGATGCAATGGATGGCGGATCGTATGTACTCTTAGCGAATTTGTATGCAGCAGCTGGAAGATTTGATGGTGTTAAAGCAGTTAGAGCGATGATGGTGGGAAAGGGGATTTGTAAGTCGCCTGGATGTAGCATGATTGAGCTTGGGGATGTTGTTCATGAGTTTGTTGTTGCAGACAAACTGCACCCCAGATCAGAAGATATTTATTTGCTTCTAGATGAATTAAGCAGGAAGCTGAAGATGGCAGGCTATGTACCCATGCTTGCATTGGATGAAGAAGGTATGCAAATCAATCTATCTGCTGAGAAGTAATCATTTCCAAGTGAAAATTTTCTGGAATAAAAAACAGGGAGATATCATGGGAGCAGTCTGATTCTGTGAATGTGCCAATACACTTGCTAAAGACATATCGGTTAATGGTGATCTTCTCAAGAGGCACTGGGACCGTAATATCTAAAATATTCTTTCAGATTTAAGTTGAGATAGATGCATATATCTGAACGTACCCATATGGTTTCATAGGGTACTATGGTTGAGTTTCAAATAACCCATTATAAAAGATGCTGTGGGTCTGAATTTGTGAACTACTAGAGTTGAAATTTTTGGGGCTTTGTTAGAGAGAAATTTGATTGATATGAGCAGAAACTTGCGCCGTCTGGAGCGATCAGAAGAGATTCTGTGAAATCAGCTGCCTTGTTGAGTTGGGACAACTTTTTTACTTTGCCGAGAAGACTGATCCATGAGCCGTTATGACTAAGTTAAGTTTTATTTTCTTTGATATACTAATTGTATTTATATTTTCTTTTGCGTGCAATTTTAAAGAATTGGAAGAGAGAATCATTATAGGGTAATGATCGAAATTGAGTAAACAAAAAAGAAAAGAAAAGGAGGAATATGAATTAGGCCATGTGAATGTGAAGCTTTCTCTTATTTTGAATTGCTTTCTGAAACTATATTTATTTGTTTGGGAATAAAATTTAATTCAAATTTACTGTTTAGTTGCTCTCTAATATCTTGTTTTGAAGTGAAAAGATTTGTTATGAACAAGAAATTACTCCATCTTTATTTGCTCTGGTTTATGGAACAATATTGAACCTTGCATTGTATGTTCTTAGTGCCTCTATCCATTTATGTGGGCTGCTATCCCCGCTTCCACTCTGAATAGCATTCCAACACTTGGAAGTTGATCTTGATCTTGGCTTGCTCTAACCGAGGTGGAAGCATAACTCTATGTAGAAAAGTGATTGATACAGAGATATATTTGCATTATTGGCATGCAAAAAGGCTGAAAACACCATCATTATGACCTAAATGGTATTACACCAATTGAATTTCAGATAAATATTGAAGATACATGTACAAAAGATAATTACAGAGCACACTCCATATCTAGGGTTGCTAAAACTTTGATATCCCGTCACTACTACTTCCTTGCTCCCTCTCCCACCCCATGATTTAGCCTTTTAAAACATTCAACTATCTAATAAATTTGATGCCACAACTCCTACATAATTCGCTTTTGGGTAAATTTTTCATGGTGTTTGTTGTCTAATGAAATCTTACAACGATTTTTCTTGGTTACTCTCCAATTTCTTTCCCTTTTTATTTTTCGTTTTTGATTTTCTGTTTCAGTGGTTAACATAATTGAACCACAAGGATTGAGCATTTTGCATGGAAATATATAAGAACCAAAATCTGATATTCTTGCAGGGAAAGGTTTTACTTTGATTAATCTTTGTGATTTTTGAAAGTTTGAAGTTAGTAATGCTGTTGCTTAATTTGCTCTTGCAGGATTTGAGATCATGCAAGAAGTGGGAGGTAATAAATGCAACAAATTCAGTATTGCAATGTTGTATTAACTAGCTGTCGAAGACTAGAATCAGAACATGAAATCATTCAATGCAACAAATTCTTAATTTTCCCTTGGGAATACCTCGTGATGGATGTTTTTCTTGGATTGCCAGAAAATCTGAGAGTTCATCATTATATTGAATCCATTTGAAGGTATTTGAGGCATCACATGTGACTGCTTTATTCTTTTTGTCAAGTTGTTAAACAGCATGGCGTATCTAACAATAATTTGCTTTTCAGGGACATGAAATCTTTTGCTATTGCTGGAAGTTTTGATAGTGGAAGCAAAGTAGTGAATAGAAAGATTTAGGAAATCTGCTTAAGTGTTTGGTGCAGGTGATCATGTTATGAATAACACATGTAGTCTTGATATGACTTGGACCCAAAAGGTTTACTCTTGTTTGAGAAGTTCATGCAGGGTATTGAAGATTATGGGAACCAATGTGTACCGTCTATAGTTATCAAGATTTCGCTATTGAAGATCCATCAAGAGGTATTCCCATGGAACATTATCTTGGATTTCACTCCCATTTTCACTGTTGAAGATTTGAATGGGAACATGGACATCAAGTTGAGGCTAATTCTGAAGAGCACTTAACAAGATTTGTAAGGTGGGAACATTGTGAGATGATGGAAGTCATGAGCAATGTCATCAGGTTTCTACACATATTGTGGATGTCTAATGAAGTGGAAGATCAGACCTCCACACTGTTGCACTTGACTGAAGATTATGGATCTGTCTATTTGGTGAAAACAATAATTTTTTTTTTTAAATCTTTTTTTTTTCAAGCGACATAGATTATGTGATATTATTGGAACTTATATGGGTCTCACTTGGTCATGGTCAATCGCCAGAATTTAAGATTTTTTTTTTTAAATTTTTTTTGAGAGGCAGAGAAAGATCAGTCATGTTATTGGATATTATTTATCTTGGATTGCTATAATTGTATTAGGATTACAAATGGCCCATAACCTTTGGATATTAAGGATTTTCTGATCATTCTCACTAGTCAACAATGAATAAAAGAGTTTTTTTTACTCTGCATTTGAACTAGCCTGTAAATACCTCTATGATTAGTTTGTTGATGTTATTTTTAGCTATTTTATAATTTGTATCTGTTATCTTTTGATCAAATTCCTATGCTGAAGGCTGTGAGATCAATGGAAGACTATTGTAAAGGTGAAAGGTTGGAGGGAAAACCACCTCGAAGTGATCAGTGGGAGGAAAAACCCCCTATGTAGGTAGTGACATTTGATACTTTAGGGCATTTGTTCTTGTCATGTATACTCAAGGACTGTAATGATTGTGGTTATTTTATGATTTTGATCATCTTAGTCTTGAGGACAAGGTGAGGCTGAATGTTACAATCCTATTAGGTATAGGATTATTCTCAGATTGAATTAGCTTTGATTAGATTATGGGTGGTTTGGGTTTACTTGTAAGGGATAGCATAATAATTAAGAGTAGAGTATAGTTACCTAATTTGGGGTGAATGAAATATATATATAGATTTTGCCCCTTAGAAATGACATGCTTGGAGGTTAACCTTTTAAAGTAGCCACGTTAAAGGAAACTATTTCTAAATTTATACCCAAAAAAGGAAAAACAAAAAACAAAATTCATTTCCAACTTTGAACTATTTGGATTACAGACTTGGATCAACAATTCACAATACTTCATTGGGCCGAAGATTGTGGGGTTTAATACTTAATAGAGGAGTCGACCTTGAAAAAACTCACAAATTTTGAGGATGAAAACCCCCTTGAGGTAGTTTCTTGGGGCTTAAGGAAGAGGAATAATGTAAGATTTTTTCATTATCTTAATCAAAGTTCTGTCCTTGCACCAAATTGTGAAAGTGTATTTTTACCATATGAGAGAGTTAAAAAGGACTAGCATTTTGTGTTGAATTTTGCTTTCCCATAAGGAGGTCTTGGCCCTTTGAAGCCAAAGACTACAAGGCCATTTAAGCGGGGTCCCTTGGAAGCTTCCTGGTTTGAAAGTGAAGAACTGAAAGGTAAACAGATTGGTGGGGGAAAGTTCCTAAGAAAAAGCCCAATGATCTATTCGTCTAATATCATGTATTTTTACTTTCATAGAAGAAGTTTCGGATTCGAGTATGTAAAAATGAATTGATATCTTTATGCTAATAGTGGGAAGGTTAGGCTAAAAGTAGATTTCTATTGTTCGACACCGGGAAAAGAAAAAAAAAAAAGAGAAAAGAGAAAAGAAAAAGTTTCCATGAAGAGGTTGTTAGGAGGAAACACTACTCAAATTGGTGACCTTTTACACCTGCCGACATTCAATTTACATTGTGTGTGCATATAAGCATGTTTGTCATTTTATGAATGTTCTTATTGGATGGGTTGTCCTTTGTTGTTACCCGAGTCAAATATATTGGGTGATTTGAACCTAAACCCTGCCCAATCAAGAGACCTAACTACTTTGCCAATCATTCTTGAATTGGGTACAAAGTTTTTTCAAAGGATGTTAGCATCCAACAATATTTTCTAAAGAGAATGCTGCAAATTATTTTTAGCTAGGTCAAATACCGATGAGCAAAGAGAATGCCAATTGCCAATTGGTACTCTCTCTCTCTCTCTCTCATTTTTGTTGTGAGGGAGATGATCATTAATATTTTTAATGGAGGGGTACGTCATAAGTATTTTGGGGGCCAACACAATTAATTTTTTTCAATTTTGTTTTGAGATTAATATAGTTAAATCCTTGGAGGAATTGGGGGAGGAGGGCAGCCATAGTGGAGGGGAGAGACATAGTCACAATCAAGTCGCTTTCTTGGTTAGAGAGATTAAAAAAAGGAAACAATGTAGGATTAAAATTGGAAAGGTGACACAAAGAATTTGAGAAATGTGATGCTGTACAAATATGTATATATGTATATATATATGTGTGTGTGAAATTGATTTGATGCTTAAAGAGATCTCTTTAAGGATAGGAAGTGCCAAGAAGAGATAGAAAGAACATATGACATCTTAAGTAAATGTTTCTAAAACATTGTTGAGTTTCAATGTCGTTTTCAAAATGTTTTCTGAAAATTATTTGAAAAATAGAAATGAATTTCCTATCAAATTTAAAGTTTCACCATATGTTTCCCCACAAGCTTTGTTGATAACTCTACTTGACCAAGGTTCTTCTTATTTTATTTATTTATTTATTTATTTTTTCCATTTTGACCATTGGGAATTAGGGTTAATCGACAATTATTTGTGACCCATGATTATAGTTTTACCTCATACATTTTCTCCCATGTTCGACTCCTCCCATGAGGCCAACGTTCTGTCGGTCAATTTTTTTTCAAAAATTAATTGATGTATAGTGGAAGGAAGCCCTACCCATATATGAAGATTAATTAGAGAAGCTTAATGTTACGATATCTTATTGGGGGAAAACAGTGATGATTAGGATGCTTACAATTGCAAGCACAATATTTCTATATATATTTTTTGTTTAATTAGTTTCCTTCATACTAATCATTCATTGATTACCTAATTAAAAATAAATAATTGAATATTATAAAAGTAGTATTATAATCTTACAATCCTCGAAAACTTAACCTCATTTCTTAATGAAGATTTCTCTCGAACCTTTGATTCTTTATGAATTAAGAATGACTATAATTTCAGTATTGACATAATTTGTATTGTACGTGATCGCTAGTAGCCTACTTATGAGAAAATTCATAATAAAAAGAAAAAAAGAAAAAGAAAAAAGAGAGAAATAATAGGACATTGAATTTTTATTTATTTATTTATTATTGCTTTTGACCTAATTGATGTGTAATCATATTTTTATTCAACTCATGCTTCCATTGCACCAGTCCTGCAATATATATTCACAATCATATAATTTGATTGTCCTATGCTGCCCATCCCCTCCTGCTTTTTGGTCCAATGAATGTGCACATTGCTATTACCCATAATAATAATGCATGTGTCAATTGCCCACTTATCAAAAGAAAAAGAATGTTCCAATTACCCCAAACAACAAATAGAAAAGAGAAAAAAAAATTCTTTATTCTTTTAATTTCTAGTATTGCAGAGAAAGTCAGAGTTAAAATTTTTATTCATTTTACTGTACTTTTCATAAAGTCTTTCACCTTATGAAAAAGGAGATAAAAATGACAAATTGGTCTGAAATTTAACTCTCTCTCTCATCCCATCATATGATGTACATATATTAATTTGATCCATGCATACTTAATTCTTTATTTAATAAATAAAGAATGATAGCCTGATTTAATTCAACATTAGATTAATTCTAATTTATCTAATGTATAAAGAAGGATATATAGTCTGATGAGATTCACACACACACACACATATATATATATATATATATGGAAATGTTCCATTAGGGTCCAGACCCCATTTGGATAAATATAGTCCACTCCTCATTGGGATAGTTGTGACACATATTTTGAAAAATCGACCGTTGTATTAGATACTCCTATTACGTATGTCATGTCTGCCAAAAATCACAGTGATCCAACGGTTGGTTTCTGAGAAAACTAACATTTTATCATTCTTTAAGTGTCAGTTTTTTTCACAAACAATTTTCTCTTGAACTAACCGTTGGATTATTGTGATTTTTGGCAGACAAGACATACGTAATAGGAGTATCTAATCCAATGGTCGATTTTTCAAAATACCTGTCCCAACTATCTCAATAAGGAGTAGACCGCATTTATCCAAATGGAGTCTGGACCCCAATGGAACATTTCTCTATGTGTGTGTGTGTTTTGCTTGTACAGCATGTTAAGAATATTTCTAACCATGGGAGGCAAAGCTCCATGTTATGCATTTTGTCAAACCAAACCCAACAACTTCTTTAAGGACGAAGGCAAAACACTAGGCATGCATTTTGCTTATTCTCTAATTAATGGGGAGACAAATTTAACAAGGCATGGAACTGATAGAGCGCGCTCTAGATAATCTTGCTACTATACCTCACCAATTTCTTCAAATCCTTCTCGCCTATGGTTGGAATGCATAATTCTTTGACTAGGTAAAATGGAGAGGCAAAAAATTATTTGATCATTTTGACTAATTAACTATGGTTATAGAGTTGCTGTGAGAATCCAGTTAAGATTGCTTGACATATGGTTGTTACCCATTGTTTGACTCATGGTTTTTAAAACCTATCATGAGATAAGTATTTGAAAAAACCAACCGTTAGATTAAATGTTCTACCCGTACACATTATGCAGGCTAAAAATCAAATTGAGTTAATAGCTGCTTCTTAAAATATGTCACAGCTTTTTAGGTAAATTGTGAAAATCTTCAAAATCTGTAACAATTTTCACAGTCGGTATTCTAAATAACCAACTATTAAGATTAATGTGATTTTTGACATACCCTGCCGATTTCTCAAAATAACTATTTTGATGACATTAGATTTAACCATGTGTAAATAATATATATATATATAATTGCCTATATATAGAATACATACTAAATGTGTATGTGGCATCAACATCAAGCAACAGAAAATTTGCTCTCATCTACAGTATTTGTCTCCAAAGAAATCTGAGGTTCCTCAAGCAAGCAATGGTGTGACATCACATAAAACAACCCAAGTTCATCAAGAAGACCACGCTCATGTCCTTTGTTGCCTTTTCCTCATCCATCATGTCACCTATTTCTGCCCTTTTCCTTCAACTTCTCGTGGCTTCCCAATTTCTACTGTTTAAGGTGGACGTGCAACTTCTAAACGCGCCTTTTCAGAGAGCGTGCATTGCACGCGCTTTAATATTATAGAGACTAGCTCTATTATCCATCATTATGATTTTTTTTTTTTAATTTTTTACAATGAAGAATATCTTTCAATGCTATACCCTACCTTAAAGAATAGGTTCACCATCTTACACTTGCCTTGTAATCTTTGGATCCAATTTTTAAAAAAGTAAGATAGAACCCTCAATCTCTCCTTTCGAAAAAGGAGAGAGGTATCGCCTAAATTATTATAAAACTGGGGTGCGGAGATATTAAATGGTAAAATTTTTCTTTCAAAAAATGAGAGGTATCGCCTAAATTATTATAAAACTGGCATGCAGAGATATTAAATGGTAAAATTTCCCTTCCATTCTAGTTTCTTAAGAGAGTATCTCTCTCTCTCTCTCAAGAAATTTAAAAATTCTCTACACATTACCTCAAAATAAAACACCCCCTAATGGTTAATTGTAATCATTATGAAGGGGAAGATGGAAGTTTAAATCCTTTTATGCCTAAAAAATAAAATAAATAAAATTCTCAAATTCCTTCTAAAAATAACTTGAAAGGGACTTTGGTTAAGGGCATTGGTTGAATAAATAGCAGGAAGGATACTATGAAGGGTCTTCTATGGGGACCAATTTATCCTTTTTATCTTTTTTTTTTTTTTAAAAAAAAAAAAAAGGAAAGAGGAGAGAGAAATAAAAAAAGAGAAAGGGAGGGGAGGGACACACTAGGATGATAGAGAGAAGTGGTTCTGTGGTCCATTCAAGAGTGCTTTAAAAGTGCTTGTGTGGTCCATGCAGGATGGCCAAAGTTTTAGGGTAAAGAGGGCAAAGGAACAAGAGAGAGAGAGAGAGGGTATGAATGCCATCATTTGACAAACTCATCCAAAATTTCAGCAAACCTCATCTCATCACAAGGTTCCAAAACCCAAAAACAAATCATGAAATTTCAAGTTTCTTTACAGAAACATCAACTGAAATGACTCTCCCCCTTCACTCTTCAAATCTTGTCATTTGATTTAAGTTAACCCCTCCACATAAGATAACCCACTACAAAAGCATCCTGTGAATTTGCATATGTGTACAAATTCAAAGCCAATTCATGCCCCCTTCTCTCTGGAGGCCAACTTTAGCAATATTCCCAGCTGGCCTCCCCCCTCCCAAAAAAAATTAAACCCCTATAATTGCTCCAAATGGATACCATATATTTTTCCTTTAAATTTTGGTACAACCATTTTAGCGAAAAATGCGCCTTAAAAAGCAAAACCTTTCAAGCGAGTACAAGATAAAAAGTCTTTAATAAGAACATTTCATCATTATGGATAAGGCGATCACTATCGTTGTGGGGGCAGCACCACAAATCCACAATATTGTCACGCGTAACCGAATTAGACGCTTCAAATAATGTTGATGCATTGAAATTAATAGGTTAGCTTTAAGAAAATTCAATCTAGGCACACTGGCATAAAGTTTGTGATTACTACTGTTTGTCTATTCCTCTTCCCACTATCAGTAAAAGCATAGAAAAAAACCTTTTTTTTGCTGAGTTCCCTTTGGTCCCCCTCCATGACATGAAATTAGGTCTGGTCAAGCTCATGACAAGCCTAAAAAAATTCCATTCAAACTTGATATTTTTTTGAATGGATTCGTCAGCCTCGGACAAGGATCAAAGACATGATGATTTTGCTTTATAAATCATTAAGAACAAATTGTGCTACGAGATTTTTCGTTTATGTTTTGACAAGCATTTAGGGTTGCTTTGATGACTCATAAAAAGGAATGGCACCATTGTGTTTTCATAAAGCATATTTGAAATTATTGAGATAAAATGGAGCTATCAATTCAATTCATTGAATTATGCCAATTCAAATTTTAAGTTTTATGTGCAATGATATATGGGATGTGTTTGTAATGGCCAAATTCATGAAACCATTTGGACATAAAACAATCCACTAAAAACAAAGAAAAATAATTCTATTTTCATACAACATCCAAACATGTCTTTAATATTTAGATTAATGGTTTGTACCTAATTGAAATTAATGATTTTATAGCAGATTATCATCCTTCCCTTTTCCAATTGTTTTGTGATATAATTAATGAACCATCCTTATCTTATCCTAAAACCCTAATATTCTCATTCTGCTCGACGCGTGGCACGATTAAATTTGATGAATTTATAAAGACTATTCTTCATTTTTGTCCAACATGGAGAAGGGTCAATTTCAATGTTGTGCATGATCCAATGAGTTTTTAAGAATAGTGGGACATGTTCAATTTTGTACAAGAAAAAAATGTCCAAGATAGGTACATTTTTTTTTTTCCATACCAATCCAAGCTAGGTACATTTTCAGTATTTTTGTTTAGTGACAAAACATTTGACCACCAAAATTAAAAGTGATAGGGCCATTTCAACTTTTTTACTGTTCTTTGATTGTGATATATGGATCTTTTTCCAAGAGTGATGATTCCATTCTAAGTATTGAATTTGTACCTTGAAATTCTCTCCAAAAATATAATTGAAATTCCCATTTCTTCAAAAGTGGAAAAGGAATAATATGGCACAAGATGTTCAATTCTGATCACTTAGCTAGCTTGCATCTCCTAGGTGTGGAATCCATTATTATTGGGTATCATTTTGAAACCAATCATGCATCAAGCAGTGTATGTACGGAAGAATCAGGTTCATATGTAGGATTAAGTACATGGGCATAAGAATTTCGATTCTCAACTAATTAGGTTTTGTTTGGATCCCATAATTGAAAGAGAGTAAGAAAATGAAAGAAAAAGAAAATTGTATTGAAATGAATTCCTCGATCTATTGAAGAGTTTTCAAACTTTGCCTTTTCCATTCTTATGCTCATTTTGAGATCCAAATAGAAACCTAAAAAACTTGATAACTGGCTACTAGAAATGAATTCCTTCATGGGAAGTTTGTATAAAAAACCCTAGCCTAGCTTATAACCACCTACTAGAAATAAGCTTAGCCAAAACCTTTTCCAAATTCAATTGAGTATAGCTCTCTCAATTGCTATATATATGATTCAAGTCTACTCAAAACAATTTCGTGAAAAATGAATTGTTCTCACCTTTAATTGAGGAAGATAAAAATATAAACGTATGATGTGAGCCTCTAGCCAAAATTCCCTCTCTTTCCTTCACATTCCCTCTAATATACTCTCTCTTTTCCTTCTTTTTCTTCTTTTTCTTTTTTATTTTTTCGACAGCTACCACAATCCCTTTCCAAACTTTTAATGCTAATTTGTTCCTTCAATTTTATTGTTAAATTAGGAATGCCGGTCATTATAGTAGTTTTGTAAGATATACAGTGTATAAAATAACAAGAATGATATTATAAGGTGTACATTACGCAAAGTGGCGATCTCAATAGGGCAAAATGCAGAGCATATTTCGAAAAATTGACCATTAGGTTAGATGATCTGCTTATTAATTTTATGTTCACAAAAAATTACAATGATCCAACAGTCGATTTATGAAAAGCCGAATAGGGAAAAATGGCGATATTTTGAGATCAAATTAAATGTAATAATTTTTCACAGTGACATTTGTCAGAAACCAACCGTTGGATCATTGTGATTTTTGGCAAACATGAAATTGACAAGTAGTTCATCTAATCTAACGGTCAATTTTTCAAAATATGAGCTATATTTGGCCCTATTGAGAACAACATATGCAACTTTATGTAAGGTATAACTTTCCTATGTATAGGAAATTTTCAAAAAGTCAGGGAGGGCCATGGCCCCCCCTCCCTTCCCTTTGGTTCCGCCACTACTGCGCTCTCTCTCTCTCTCTCTCTCTCTCTTATCCCATTGAAGAACATATTCTCATTGTTGTGGTTGTAGTGATCAATGTCGTGATTCCATTGTCAACACATTTTGGTAACTTGCACGGGTTAAAAACCTTGATAGTGATGAGAGAGAGAGAGAGAGAGAGAGAGTAGGTTTGATGACAAACAAACAACAACTATAGGTTTTGAAAAAAAAAAAGTCTATAATGACTGGTTTTCAAAAATCAGCCAATGAAGTATAATGTAACTGGTTTTTACTTATAATAACTTTTTACGGTGATATTTTTCAGAAATCAAATATTATATGAATATAATTTTTAACAAAAATGACATGCGCACATAAAAAAGTATTTTATTCAATGGTAAATTTCTCAGAATATTTAATTTATATTGGTATTTTGAAAATGAAATGGAAGTATTAACGGAAACCTTGCCCAATTAGATTCTAGCCAGCTAGCAGTCAAAAACATGTGTTTAAAACAAGAAAAAACACAAACCCCCAGTTTCCGGAAAGGGCAAATAGCCCTTATAATTGATGAATACAATCAAACTCTTACATGTACACTCTCTTAACTTTCATTAATTACTCTACTGGACAGTGGACACACTCTATTGCCAAGTAACGAGGTGTCCAAGCAATATATATATATATATATATTACTTGGCAATATATATATATATTGCCAAGTAACGAGGTGTCCTAGCTGTCGGAGCTCGATTAATTCCCAGTACTCCTCATGTGGGACCACCGCTCCATGGGATGATATCGGGTTATATATTAGTTCTGATTGGTAGTTGGGCAAGAGCTAGAGTTTGGCTGGTTTCGAATCCGGATGTCTGAATTTAAAGTATTTTTAATGGAGAGTCAAATGGGTCTGCCATTGTTAAATTTAACAGTCATGGTAAGAAAACATACTCCAATGGGCTGCCAAATGGTACTTCTAAATTTAGTAATGGCAGCCAAGACTGCCAAAAATGGCATTCATCGCTGCCAAAGATGATAAAAATGAGGGCATTAGTGCCAAATATGGAAAGAACTCCCATTTTGGCACTATAGCAGTGCCAAATATGGAAATGATATGCCAAAATGGGAGCTCCCCATTGAAGATGCTCTTACCGCTCATTTTTTTGCCGCCAGACCAATTTTCATTGGTTAATAAAATTTTTATATTAATAAGACACCAATACTTCAATCTAACTGTGTCAAAAAATTATATTCAATAAAATTTTTATATATTTTGATGGTACAAAGTAAGAAATTCATACAAACACAATATTTGTAGAAAAATACTATAGCACCAGACACTTTAACCCGAAATTAAAAACCACCCTGATGTGTCTTGCATTGAGTGGTGAGGTCTTTTTTCTTAAACTGTTTTTTTATTTTTCATATACTACTCAAACCACGACATATCAGGGTGATTTTTAATTTCGGATTAAAGTATTGGGTGATATAGAATTGTTATTTACAAAAACAGTAAATTAATAAATTGTCAACCAAGAATTTTAATCCAAACAAGTCACAAGCATAAACTAACAAGCTCCGGGTAATGCTATCATTACTCTCTCTCTCAAGCCCTAATTAAATACTATATTTTATTAAAGACACTTCACCCCTGATAAGAAGACAAAAGACAAAGATAAAGACAAAACTTACGCAAGACTTTTTTTCCTCAATGATATAATCTTGTTCGCTACATAATTAAAGTGGGTCCCATCCTAATTAATTAAATATTAATCTCCACCAACCAAACATTAAATCCAAATACTATTATTATTATTATAATAATATAAATGACCGACGAATTTATTAAATTATTATACTGTACATGAAAGTGTATCTTATCTCAAATGGGACACCATAAGACTCCCTTTTATATTATATAATAATTATAATACTATAAACAATGCGTGGCGGGCCCTGACTGGAGAAGCAGTCAACGTTTGACAAGAGAGGAGGAAGATGATGCCCCCACGAAACCTGGATTCCTAAATTAGGCTTGGAATTTGACACGTGTCAAATAGCTAACCATTCACCAACTGTTCAGATATCTTTTTTATTTTGCATCCTACAGTATCGATTGTGACATTTTTTTTTTTTTTGGATAATTATCGATTGTGATATATTAACTACCTATAGTTTTGATTCGTAGTATTTTGCATATTTTTATAAGTTGGTTATTTGTTTCTTTGACTGAAAAATAGTGTTAGATATGTTATTTTTTTATGCAGCATTTATCATAAATTATAAATGTATCTACTAGCATATTGGTAAAGTTTTTTTTATTTTTCTCAATATATTTTATTTATTATGAATTTTATTTACTTTATTAAGAAAATAAGTCAAAAAATTAAGGTATATTAAAAAAAAATCATTAAACCTCACTGATACACTTATAGATATATTAGAAATCTAAGATAAATATTACGGAAAAAATACAAAAAAAAAAAGTCTAATATCATTTTTTTTTAGTCAAAGAAATAAATGATTAATTGACAAAAGGGTGCAACTTGCCACAAATTAAAACTTTAAGGGATCAATGTGTCACAATTGATACTTTAGATATGCAAAGTGAAAAACGTTGATAGTATATGGGGTCAATTAGTAATATTTTCTTTTCTCTTTTATAAGGGAATTTTTTATCGAATCTTTTATAAGGGATTTGGCTATATATATCTACTCGGTGGAGGACTTATAACTCATAAAAATCTCTGAAAAAATTTTAGGTTATCTACACTTTTGTATCTCGAACTTTGGGGATAGTTTCAATTTAGGATATAAATTTTAACATTGTGTGAGTTTGGAAAAAATTTTAAAAATTTGTTTCAATGTATGACAAAAATGGAAGGCCATCTGTTTAAGTAACGGAGACGACATGTGTGGGTCACGTGCAGTCCTATGTGTAGCTTACGTGCATCCTATATGACTTCTTTTAATTTTTTGTTATTTACACTCTAGTACCTTAAACTTTACGGGTTGTGTCAATTCAGGCCACAAATTTTTAATTTGCACAATTTATGACAAATTTTAAGATAAATGTTTCAATGTAGGACATGTTTCAGGATTAGAAAAACTTCTGATTCACTAAAATACCCTCATATTAAAAGCTAATGGCACTTCTACTAAATTAATTACTCAAAATCTCTTTAGCTTCTTTATTGAAATTCATTTCTTAATCAGTTTCATAAATAATATTACTACACTATCCATTCTTTATCGAACCTTTTTAATTGTGTATTGTCCTTTTTGAAATAAAATATCCATACTAACTCTACCAATTCATTTATGAACTCAATTTCTCAAATAATTAAATATTGCATGATTCACATTTTATTTCTTATTTCAAGAAAAAATAAATATAATTTTACTAATTATTTTTAGGAAAAAGTAGAGCAATTTAATAAAAATTTTATTTAAATTTATAATAATTATTTAAACATATTGAGTATATATTAATTGATTTAACGTTATTTTAATATAATTTTGATTATTTTAACATTAAATCAATCAATTTCTCAAATATATTTTAAAATATTTGAAATTAATTTTATATTATTATAATAAACTCAACATCATAAATTGGTCTATGTGCTATATATCTGGGATCACATGCATGAAATGTAAAACTTTAGTAATTGAAATACTTTTGGCAGCCTAACTTTGACTGCACATGTATCAATTTGTCCTTAATTGAAGGAGTGAATTACATCTACTTGCTATACATAGATGAATTATTTGTTATGCACAGAGAAGAGAATATTGGAACTCATAATTAATCATCTAACTGAAATCGTGGATGATTTATTGTGATGAGAATATTAAGGAGATATAAATATTTGATGTGAGATTTAAAAATTGTATTGTTTCATTTGATGCTAAGTGCTAATATTTATTTTCCTTTTAACCTTTTAGCCCTTTTAGAATTACCATTATATCTCCTTGTATATCTTTAACCGAATGCTCCTAAGGCTCATTTTCTTTTTGTGAGAATATGACAGCTAATAGATAATTATGGTATACATATTTTGAAAAATTGACCGTTGGATTAGATATTCTTCTTATGAAATATCATGCATGCCAAAAATCTTAGTCATTCATTGTAAACATCTCAAAATATAGAAGTTCATCTGTCACTGTTTTTTCAGTAACATTTTTTAGAAACTGACCGTTGGATCACTGTGATTTTTGACGTGTATAGCATGCATAAGTACAATACTTAATCCAACAATTTGTTTTTCAAAATATGTATCCCACAATTATTTCTAAAGTAAATGTATGCTGACAAGATCATTTCTATGTGTGTATACAAATACACAGGTTGGTTCAACGAATACAAATTTTCACATAAATATCATGTGGGATTTTGAAGCTAGTAGGTTCCAGTCAAATATAGTATATATATACAGGGTTAAGTTCCAGTGACACATGCTTCTTATTCTTGGTTTGACATATAGTCTGCAAAATCCTATATAAAATATGTATTTTGAGAAACTGACTATCGGATTAGATGATCTGGATATACCCATATTGTCTGCAAAAAATTACCTTGATCCAACGGCTACTTATTCAAAAATATCACAGTTTTGAAATAAACTGGAAAATTGTCATAATTTTTCACAATTGGTATTCTGAAAAACCAACCGTTGGATCAATGTGATTTTTGGCGGATGTAATGTATATAAGCGAAATATTTAATCCAACTGTCGGTTTCTTAAAGTACGTGTCACATATATGATTTTACGAATCACGTATAAAATCATAAGTAAGAACTATGTGTCACCTAAACCTTACCCATATATATATATATATATATATATATATATATATATATATATATATAAGTCGATTCAATGAATACAGAGATATAATTTTTGACATATATATCATGTGGGATTTTAAAGATTGTACATTCCAATCCAATGTTCTATATATGTAAGTCAACTCTTCATAATTTCGATCAGTACATCTTTAAAACAAAAGTAGAAAGCAAAGAGATGCTTTTCGCAATGCTTCCTATCTCTATGCTTTCTATTTTTTGAAGTGCTTGAGGAGACAAAAATCAGATGTGATGATCTTGTTGTGGGAAATTTTGGAAAGAGTAACTTTTTCTTTACCACACGGTCACTATCTTTTTACTTGCTTTGTGTTTTCTTTTTCTTTTTTTTCTTTTTTTTTTTCCTTTTAAATTTTAAATAAAGATGTTAAAGCCTCAAATAGTTCAATTTAGTAAAAGCTTTTTTAAAAAATTTTAAAAATTGAATCAGAATATATACAGTACTACTGGCTAGTTTTCAAATAAATCAGCTTACCGTTGATTTAAAAATCTTTATTTAAGTTCAAAAATTATTTTTTACTTGATTTTACAGTTGGAGTGCCAAATCTAATATTCAAACTTGGCTACTTTTAAATATTATTTTATTAATTTAACATTTTTAAAATTAAAATTTTAAGTGTTCTAATTTTATATTATCAAATCTTCTATCCAATTAAACACACACACACACTTTTTATATTCTACTAAACACTTTTCAAGATTTATTTTCTATTGAGCGCTCGAAAATCTTGAAATTATTTTTTTGAAAGCATTTTACATCGGAACAAATTATCGAACCTGCTTCCAAGGTAAAATATGATCGTTATTACCTAGTTAGGCAAAGTAATTACAGCTTGAACCAAGTGAAGAAAATTAATCCTAGAAAAAACAGGAAAAAAAAGTTTTTAAGATCGAATTTGAAAATCCATTGATGAGATCACTTTCTTGGATGATTTAGGTAGGTTTTGTACCGTCCAAACAGTCACTCACTACTTTTTTTGGTAGTGACTTTTCCACAATGAGTCGAATAAAGCCTTCATTGGTGGGGGGGGGGGCAAGTGAGGGAGTAGAGTTTTAAATAACATTATTAATGATATTAATTGTAGGAGGCAAGGATGGTCAATAATAGCTAGGATGGTTTTTATAAAGGTCAAAAAATAATTAAATGAAAACTTTGACATTTCTTTCATGTATTATCATTAACTATTAATAAATTTTATTCAAAATTAAATTATTAACATTTTAAATGAAATAAATGAAATAAAAAATGTATATTTGTACTGTAATGTAAAAAGTGATGTGACAATTCTCACGAGTTTTTCATCCTTAATTTTCCCTACCATACAATTAAAATATTGACAAAAGAAATACTATTAAAATAAGAGAATTTCGGCCAAAAGTTCCAAATTATAGAAGTTTGCAGCGTAGAGTGCTCAAAGAAATTCCTTCTTGCCATAGGTCCTAATTAGTTATTGTTTTGTGTGTAAAATCCTAAACTTTTAAAATTATTTTTATAAATGGTAGATTTGTCCTTATAACAAAATGATCATATCAATAGATTAGGGTATGCGCGAGTCGGCTGGGACCAGGTTTGGGGTAAAACTACCAATCAACTCATTCTTGGCGGGTGGCAAATTTTTCCAACTACCGCCGAACCATAGTTCTTAAAAATCAGTAGGTTGATTAAATTTCTTGGCAATTTCAAACCATCGGATTGAACGGATTGGGACTCAAACTGTTATCATAACTTTATTCTTTAAATGGAGCCAATCCAAGAATGGGATTTCCTATTTATTTTACCTATAATGTTTCTTTTTTCCCCAATCGATCAGCTTATCAGGCATAAAATGTTAACTTAATGAACTCCAAGCATTTATAAAAAATAAAAAATAGAAAGGAAAAATGAACTAAACATTTTAAGTGCTTTAAGGATTGTGGGTGGAATGAATTCTTTTATAATTTTTTCATACATATAAGTCTAGGGAGTTGGTTGGGGTCATTCGCGTTTTTAAAAGTGCTAACCAATCCGTATTGACAATAAAGTCATTAAACCACCCAATTTGCCTTGTCAATCCGTTTGGGTGGGGTTCGGCGATTCGGTGCGGGGTGGATCGATTTTTGCACTGCCTTGTCATTAGATTGGATCTCTCTCTCTCTCTCCCCTTAATTTTCTCTTTCCCTTTCATATCTTTCTTTCTCTCCTCAATCTCCTTTTTTCTCTCTCATATCTTTGTTTCTCTCTCTTTAATTTGCATATGGATGGCTTTCACTACATAGTGGATGGTTTTCACTGCACTAGGAATGGTTTTCATTGTATTTCTAATGAACTTCTTATGGTTTTCACTATATTCTTGATGAACTAGAAATGATTTTCATTGAATTCATCTCTCTCTCTCTCTCATCAATTTCCTCTGAGAATGAATTTAATTACACTAGGGATGATTTTTAGCACATCTCTAATGCACTTTTTATGATTTCCATTGTATTTTTTATGCATTAGGGATGATTTTCGCTACGTCTCTTGTACATTTTCTTATGATTTTCACAGTAGAATATATACCATTTCATTTTATAACCAGTTCAACTTTCACTACACTGGTATCTATTTTCACTACACTGATAATATTTTCACTTCGTACTTTCACTGCATCTAGAAACTTTTTCACTGCATTGGTATCTATTTTCGCTGCACTGACAATATCTTCACTACATCGAGAACCATTTTCACTAAACTGATATCTATTTTCATTAGGAGAGAGATTCATGGAAGTGAAATTTAATTCGTAGAGAGAATCAAAGAGACGAGAGAGAAAAAGGAGGAGAGACATTTGTAGCAAATGTTTTGGAAAGAAATAAATGAGGTGAAATATAAATCCTAGACGATTTAGAATATTTTTTAGTTGAAGAGAAATTTTGTTTAACAAATAGCAAATGAAGTTTTGGTACGAAACAAAAGTCATCAGGACTTCATGTAGCAAATTAAACTTTACTAAAATGAGACTTCCGAACTTTGCTAAAATGAGACTTCCTGCCAAATTCCCCTTATAATAACAAGACATTATAACATTGATCAATTAAGATTTTCAAGATTCTTTAAAAAAAAAAAAAATTTGTTAGCCTTGAATAAGAGGTTCAAACTTTACTAAATTTTGTTAAAAAAAAATTTAACATACAGAATGTGTTGTAAGAGGTTCCTCCATCTTGAATAAGCTCCTTAATGGATTGAAAAATCTTCAACTCAGTGCTAGTGCTTGAGGCATGGACGTAGATGAAAATTACCAAACCATGTTAAAATAGCAATTTTTATATCTGGAAGGTTCATCGGATATAATTTTTTACATAGGTATACATATGTTTAAACTTTTTGTGTGAGTTTTATTTTGTACGTACCGTTAGATTACATGTAAACATGATGTAAATGTGACTCGGAAAATTAACATTTAATCCAACGATCAATTTCAAAAATATAAAATTATAAAATTTGTATTAAAAATTGTGTCAAATTATGTTCATGTAGCTGACCTTTAAAAAAGAAAAAAAAAAAAGAGAATTGATTTATTTATTTATTTCATGTGTAGACAAATGATGGTTAATTTTTGTAGATGGAAAACGTGTGGGAGAGAAGTATATGAAAAACATACATTGCAGACATATTATTCAAAAGAAGAGCAGGTAGTGTAAGCGGAGATGCAGCTGCTAATATGGCTACCATGTCGGCCACCATATTCCCTCTCCTGTACCAATGACGTACGTATAACGTATGCGACATGCAAGCGATCAAATAAGCAGACCAACTTGGTCCAGCGGCAGCTAGAGGACGATGTGTGGCCTCCATGCAATGTCCTCCAAAAACCATACAATCTAGGTATATATATATATATATGGAAATTTTTTTTATTTTTTAATTACAGTGGACGAAAATCGAATATGTTATCTAGATACATTAGTACCGATTGTGACACATTGATCATTTATAGTTTTTATTTATGGTATTTTGCACCCTTATGCAAGTTAGACAGTTAGCCATATATTAATTATTTAACTGCAAAATGGTGTTAGGTTTGTTATTTTTTTATATAGTATTTATCCTAAATTTTTAATTTGTCTACAAATATATCGGTAAATTTTAATGATTTTTTTTAATATATTTTATTTATTCTATGAAAAAATAATTCTTAAAAATTAAAATATATTGAAAAAAATCATTAAACTTCATTGGTATACTTATAGGTACATTACCGATCTAAGATAGATACTGCAAAATGCCGCAAATCAAAATTATAGGAATCAGTGTGTCACAACTGATACTTTAAGAGTGTAAAGTAAAAAATGCAGATTGTATAGGAGGTCTATCGGTAATTTTTTCAATAAAAATGTAATACATCTAATGCTATTTTTATTAGAAATTAAAAAATTTATTTGAAAATTATAAACGGTTGATTAGGTTATATCTACTCTCTTGTTGTTATTTAAATTTTAAATAAAATAATTTACGTAATTATTTTTAAAAAAATATATTTATATTTTATTTTTAATATAAAATTAACTAAATTTTTATAAATTAATTATTAAATAATAATAATAAAAATAAAAATCTATCAAACTTATTTTTCATTACAAAACTTTTTAATTATATATTTCAAAAACATCTGAAAATATGGTGTGTGATGATGTGAGGATGAATGAAGCATTTGAAACTTCACAAAAGCATGAAGAAGACAAAGAATGAGACATTTGGTCTTAATTAAAGAAATTACGTAAGCCCTGCAATTGGTGCTCTGCCGTTTGGCTGACGCTGGGTCAGACCAAGTAGGTAGGGGACCAATCCCGATATTAGCCAATATAATAGGTTGACAGTTGCCATGAACTTCCAAACAGTACCAAACCCAGTTGGGCCCCACCCCCATTTTGTCAGTCTTTACTTGCTGGCCCCACCAAATTTTTGGGGGACTACCTGCAATATATTATATTATTATTATTATTATACATACACCTACAATTGGGAGTGTTCAAGGGAACGATTTGGACGGTTTTGTCTTTATTTTGGAATCAAATTGAAAATTTTAATTTTAATTTTACATAAATAAAATAAGATCAATTAAAGTATTAAATCAAATTAATCATTCCAGTTTGATTTGGCCAAATTGTTCGATTTTGAAATTATTTACTTTTACATTTTTTTCGGTGACTTTTCAAACTTCTAGCTTTCTGCCTTTAGTCCTATACAATGTAAACATCCAAATTCTTATTCCTTCAAAATGTAAAAAAATATATTTTTGGGTCTTAATTTTGGTCACTAGACTCCTTGAAAGTTCATATTTAGCTTATCGAAATATTAATTATATTATGTACCTCTTTAGTTTACAAAAGTATCAAATATATAAAAAGTTTACATAGTTAGAATTATTGAACTGTATACCAAAAACCCAAAACGCATCGTTTAAATTTTAAATGTAATATATATATATATATATATATATATATATATATATATATATATATATATATATATATATATATATATTATCGGTTTGGTATGATTTATAATGCTTTGGAAATTGCCTAAACCGAGACCAAACCAAACTGGTGAAAAAAAAAATCAAACAAACCCAAATCAAATTTCCAAAAAAACTAGACCAAACCAGTCTTTTGGTTTGGTTGGTTTTTTGAACACCCCTACATACAATATCATATATTATATTATACAGACCTTGAATTATGATAAAGTAATGATATATTTACCTATCTTAATATTAGTCAACTTTTTTTTTTTTTTTTTTTTTTATGCATGGAATAGGTATTTTGAAAAACTAATCGTTGGATTAGATAATCTTATTATGAATGTCATGTCTGTAAAAAATTACAGTGATCCGACAATTGATTTTCAAAATACAATCTGTGAAACACTCTGATAGTATTTACCGTTAGATGCCATCATAGTTGTTTAAATGTCTGTGTTTTTAAAACCGACCGTTGGATCATTATAATTCTTAGCAAACATGACATATAATGAAGATTATATAATCCAACAATTGGTTTTTCAAAATACATATCCAAATGAAAGTGGGCTAACGATAAGAAACGTAAAGATGTGATTACAGGATTGGGACTATATAAATGTATCATTATATACATCATAATGCTCTCATGGCCTTTTTGTAGCCATGTCATGCTGAAATTGGATTTGGAGTTGTGGCTCACATTAAGGATTTTAATTCTTAGAAAAATTAATGAAATAAGAAATAATTTTGAGCTAATCTAGATAAAAAATTCATACAAACGGGTTGGAGTGAGGTCGGGGTGTGGGATTTTTTATTTTGGATTCGAGACTGTTTACTAGAATGTTATACGATAATTATTTTTTGGTGTATTATCTAATGTTCTTATCTGTACAAAATATATATATATATATATATATATAAAAAAATTTATATAAATATATATAAATATATATAAATATAATATTAAAAGATACGTATAAAAACTTTCAAAAGGAAAATAAAAAACTTGAGCATATAAAA
>JAESVK010000290.1:1164682-1186488 GCA_017140935.1 Hamamelis virginiana | reverse complement strand
ATATATATATATATATATATATATATATATATATATATATATATATCAAACGATCGGTTTCTCATTATATTCAATCCACATAAGTATTTTGAAAACGATGCGTAAGTATAGATGTAAAAAAGATTTAAGGGGAACCTACCCCTGTGTGTGTGTGTGTGTATGTATATTCCTGTTCCTGTGAGGAATTCCTTATATGAAGACTTGGCTTTTTGGCCAATGTAAAATGAGTAATTTGAAAAACTAACCATTGGATTTAATATTCTTTCTATGTATGACAAGCATGCCAAAAATCATAGTGATTGTACTATTGGTTTCTTAAATACAAACTGTGAAAATGAAATTACTATATAATGCTTAACAATCTGTATTTCGAAAATCGGTGGTCCGATTACTGTGATTTTTGGAATGCCTATCATATATACGAATAATATTAAATCCAACGGTCTGTTTTTCAAAATACCAATTTTAGGTTGGCCAAAAAGCCAAGTCCTCACAGGAAAGGGAATATATATATATATATATATATATATATATATATATATATATATATAGAGAGAGAGAGAGAGAGAGAGAGAGCTCTTCTAATATAAGGTGCACCTGATGCAAGATGCATAAGGTGGCCTCTTCTAGAGTCACTTGTTGAGCATATTTTCAAAAACTGTCCGTTGAATTTGATGCTTCTTTTATGCATATCATGCCAGCCAATAATCACAATGATCCAACGGTTGGTTTCTTAAGAAACTGATTGTGAAAAAAGGGTGACATTTTTAAGAACAAAAAAGCCACAGTTTTTCAAAGTTACATTTTTCAGAAACCAACCGTTGGATCACTGTAATTTTTTGCAGGCATGATATACATGAAAGGAGCATCAAATCCAACAGTTAGTTTTCAAAAATATGCTCAACAAGTGGCTGTAGAAGAGGCCATCCGATACATCTTGTATCATGTGCACCTTATATTAGCAACTATGTACACACACACACACACACACACAGAACTGCTGTTATCAGGTGCACCTAATGCTCCTTGCATCAGGTGCCCTCTTGTAGAGCTACTTGCAATGCAAATTTTGGGAAATTACCATTGGATTAGAATATTAAATGCCCCTATAATGCATGTCATGCCTGCCAAAAATCATAGTGATCCAACGGTTGGTTTATGAGAAAACTGACTGCTAAAAAATAATAATATTTTTAAGAACAAAAAAGTCACAGTTTTTCAAAGTCAGATTTTTCAAAAACCATCCGAAGAATCACCGTGATTTTTGGCAGACATGACATACATTATAGGAATATCTAATTCAACGGTTAGTTTTTCAAAATTTTATCTCAAGTGGCTCTATAAAAAATCACTTGATGCAAGAAGCATAAGGTGCAACTAGAAGTTATATATATATACAATCATAATAATATAAGGCCGGCCTTACGCAAAGTTGAGTAAGGTCGGCTCCATATGACTAATTTTATATTACAGTTCGTAAAACTGACCGTTGGATTATATGTCCCTCCTCCGTATGTCATGCCTGCAAAAAATCACAGTGATCTGACGATTGGTTTTTGAAATAACTGCCGTTAAAAAAATGGTGATATTTTGCAAAAAATTACAGTGATCCAACAGTTGGTTTCTTAAAAAACCGATTGTAAAAAAAGATGACATTTTAAAGAATAAAAAAGTCACAGTTTTTTAAAATTGCATTTTTCAAAAATTAACCATTGAATCACTGTAATTTTTTATAGGCATGGTATACATAAAAAGAGCATCAAATCCAACTCTCAATTGTCAAAAATATGCTCAGGCTCTATAAAAGACCATATTATACATCTTACATCATGGACGTCTTATATTAGCAGCTCCATATACGCACGAGCGTTATACACCGTACAGTGCCTTGATAAACCCGGCGGCGGACGCAGCAAAAATCTGAGCGTAAGCCTCGGGTTGTCAGATAGTCAAAATTCTCGACTGGTCCCACCTTCATTAAAAATCATTCCACGTGTACGGCCTCGATTCATTTTACAAAGGAGCGTGCTTCAAAGTGGTCCCCACTTGTGGTCCAGGCTATAGTATTACGCCGCGTGTCAGGGGTCGTTGTCCCGCGAGTGGCGGAGAGCAGGAGAGAGAGAGAGAGAGAGAGAGAGAGAGGACGTAATTCATGGTCCCCCACTTTTTCGCGAAGTTTCTCTTTCTTATCTTTTACTGAGAAGTGAGAAGCTAGAAGCTATAACCTATTGGTTACCGGCTATGGCCGGTTACCTTCAAGACCAACTGTATTATCTACAACTGACAACGAATGGGGTGGGTATCATTAAATTAAATCATTGTCTCTTAGTTGGAAATTTTTGCGCTTATAATTACTACGTGATTTTAAGCAACGCGGACGGCAAGCTCTACATTTTTTGTGGATACCATTATCTACATTTAGCGTGTTAGAGTCCAGCTATAATGGGGGCATCCTCGTCCTTATTACGATGAGCTTCTTTCAAAACAAGCTGACATGTCATCATATTTATGACATTAAATTTAGTGTACTATTTTAAAATACAATCTTTATTCAAAACATGTTACATGAATTCACACGTGCTGATCAAATTTAATAGAATTTTGGTCAAGTAGGAAAGGGGAATGAGAGAGAAAATAAAACTTTGACAAGTGATGTTTTATAATAAAAAATTTATTTTGAATATATGACTTAGGATACATGATACATCGGCGTATGTTTCACATTGAGTCAACCCATTAATATCAACTTAGTAAAAAAAATTTTAAAATGAGTACTTTGGCATCATTGGATTTTTAATCAAACACTCGGATGAGAGAGATCATGAATTAAAATTTGACATGTGGCATCTCATAATAAAAATTATATGTTGAACTCTAGTAGGATTTTCTATCCAATGGTAAGGCATATATTTTAGGATTTGTGTAATATTTATTGAAGTTGAGGAAAGTTTGTCGATGCACTCGATTATGAGAGTGTCATCTTAAGAGCTTTTCTCTTGCATGAATGTTTCTACTAGAACATCATGAGATGACACACTAATTTGGATTGCACATGTGTAGCTGAAGTTTTTGAATTTGTGAAAAGTTAAAAGGTGCTCACTAGCCTATTGGTAAAATCTCTTAGTGATCCATTGTATTAAAGATTTGGGTTTGAATCATGTTTTCATCGAAGTAGAGGGAGGGTTACCCCTTTTTGTCTAGTTCTTATGCCCAATTAGTTTCCTTTAGCAGCAAAAAAAGGAAAACGAAAAAAAGAAAGAAAAGTTTCAATTGTAAGAATAATATCTTTCATTTCTCTTGCAATAAAACAATCATTTTTCCAAAAATTTGATCATATTCATCAATTGAATTTTTTTGAGTTAATGGATTCAAAGGAGAGCTTTTGTAAGCTTCTTATTACACTCATCAAATTTTACGCAGTATTGTAAAACCCGAACCGAACCGGCCAGTTCAACTGGTTGAACAAAGAACCGGGTGTCGAATCGGGAACCAGGTGTCTCATCGGGTGGTTCGAACCCTAAAATCCAGTTTTAATTAAAACCGGCCTATTTAGTAAAAACCGGTCAACCCTGCGATTGAACTGACGTGTTTACAGGTTTATTAGCGGGTTAAAAAAACCGGCTGGGTTTTGGTAAAAAAAAAAAAAGTACTAAAATGACTAAAATATCCCCAATTTTTTTTTTAAAGTCTCTTAGAGCCAAGAAGGCTAAAAAGGCAAATTAGTCTAAAAAAATCCCAAATAGCAAAAAGAAACCCAAGGCACCTAATTTAATAATACAATATTCTTATTTTGCGTTTAAAAAAATATATATAATAAAGATTGATCAAGAATAATTTTCAATTTTCAATTTTGATGAATGCACATACATTCAAATATATGAATTGATTGCACAAATATTTTAAAAAAATTATATTTTGAATCTATTTTGGATCTTTTATAGCTTTTGCTCTAAAAAATAAATAATAAATAGTATATTTATGACGTCACGGGTCAACTATGTTGATCCAACGGTTGAACCGGTTGACCCTTAACTCAGTCACTTGTCTAGTTCGATAAACGGTCTGAGTTTTAAAACATTAATTTTCTGTACCCCTCCCCCCCCTCCCCACCTCTCCCATCTCCTTCTCTTTGTTAAGAACTTGTGTTAATGGATATGTTACCAAAAATATACATATAAATTAAAATAGAGAAATTACAATTACTATTTTGAAAAACTAATCAAAACAACCCTATTTCCAACTAAAGCTATACAAACTGACTATACTTTTAAAAGTCTATAATGAGGTCGCTCTCATCCATGTATTCATGCACAAGCTATCTTGTCTTATTTTCTAGGAATTTTGTACATATTTCAAAACACATGTTTTATCTTTGAATGAAGAATTATTGTACTAAGCTAGGTTCACCTACAAAATTTTAATCAATGTTTGATATTCTCTTTATCCAATAGTGTTTAATAAAAAATTAACTTACTTTGACCAACTCCCATTGGCATGTTTATATATATATATATAGAGAGAGAGAGAGAGAGAGAGAGAAGTGATCTAGTCAGCATATGTTTACTTTAGTTAAAGTCAGCAAATAACACAAGTCCTTGGATTCTCATTCACTTAATGAAAGATTTATCTCAAGATTCTAATCCAAGAATTTGTGTTATTTGCTTACTTCAGCTTAAAGTCAGCAAATGCTCACTATATATATTAATTATTGATTTTTCACTCATAATACTAACTTATTAGTATGATAAATAAGATTACGTACATGACATCTCATAAAATGTATGTTTGAAATATTTGAAATAATCATATATAGAACTCACTGTAAAAGAGATGAAATTAAAGCACCTTCATTATAGCTTTAACTCTTACAATTTAATTTGCATGATTTTAGTTACACAATAACCATTCCTACACATAATGCTACTAGCTAAAATGATTCCAATGCACAGAGAATATATAGTTAAGAGTGTTGTTAAATAGAATAAAACCTTAATTCATTTGTATTAGATGATATAACATGTCATATTAATTATCATACTATTCATTATATTAACATGACATTATAATAACTGTAATATATTATATCAATTGTCATGCATTTATTATATATATATATAGAGGGTCAGGATCTCTTGACATATAGTTTTTACTCCTAATTTAACACGCGGTTTGCAAAACATAGCGTAAAATAGATATTTTAAGAAACTGACCGTTGGATTTTATATTCTGCTTATACATATCATATATACCAAAAATCATATTGATCCAACGGCTGCTTTTTAAAAAATATCACATTTTTAAAATAGACTATAAAAAATTATGTGAAACTGTCACAGTTGGTTTCGAATTAATGTGATTTTTGAAATACACAACGTATATAAGCAGAATATCTAATCCAACAATCGATTTCTCAAAATACTTATCTCACGCTTGGTTTTGCAAGTCACCCATTAAATTAAAAATAAAAACTATATGTCAAGGGATCCTATCCCATCAAACATAGACACCTACCTCTACCCCAACCTCATAGTATTCTACTAATATTAATGAAAAAGTCCGATGAATTTTTGTATGCTAATCCAATAATTCTTTTGATATACACGATGCTAGATTAACATTTTACTTCTAAAAAAAACATAACAATAGCATAAAAAATAAAAAAATAAAAAAAAAATAAAAATAAAAAATAAAAAAAGAGAGAAGGAGGAGGAGGAGATAGGATTCACCGTACCCTATAACAGTGTAGACCTCATCGTAATCCGTGAGGCTACACGATGGTGATGGGGCTAATATTAGCTAGATAATGTCCATATGTACGGAAAAAGGTGTTTAGAATTCAAGGCTGCGCTGCAGTACGGCGCAGGACAGGCTTTTACCATGCATCTGCATCACATAGAGATAACTACTCCAGGTGTACGATGATATTTAATCCAAATAGTACCCGAACCCCGGCAACGTACCTACACAAACGCCTGGTCCAATCGTAAACCCGCGTTCTCTTCACGCGCTCTCTCTTTCTAACTTTTTTTTTTTCCCCTTTCCAGATACTCTTTCGTTTTTTAAACTAAAAACCTCTTATAACCAAAATTATCAGACCAACAGGCACGCCACGTTGACGACTTTCCACCGTTCGATCTCACCCTCCCCACCTCCCATCAACCGACGACCTATAAATACAGGTCCAAACATTTCCAGCTTTTTTTTAAACCTCCCCCTTTTTTTTGGCAGACGGAAATTAAAATTTAATTCGGCGGCGTCGTTTAGCTGTAGCTACTTCGCCTTTGCTTGTTCAAATACATTAAACCCACCAATTTTGTAATTCCCTGTTTTCCGACCATTTTCTCACCTGTATACCATTATCCAATACCACCCTCTCTTCCCACACTACCTCCTCTCTCTCTCTCTCTCTCTCTCTATATATATATATATATATATATACAGTTTCGGTCTCTTTCTAAACTACTCTTCAAAACTGTTCTTCTATCCTATACTTCTGTAGTTAGTCATATGACATATCATCTCTCTCTCTCTCTCGAATTTCTGTTTTCGTCGTGCTTGTGCAAGACCAGATTATCGTCTCTCTCATTAGGTATATATATATAAGTACATGTGTATACATTTACTGATACACCACATATAGCTGCTGCTTCTTCTTCTATATATATAGAGAGAGAAGTCTCTTCCGCTAATTTGTCTCTCTCTCTCTCTCTATCTCTAGAATTTCTCTTCTCGTCGTGCGATTGTAAGACCGAATTCTCTCCCCTTGTATATATATATACCCACACATAAATACACGCTCATACATATATTCTTCTCTTTGTTTCTCTCACTGAACACTCTATCGTCGTGTCTCTGTCCAAATCTCTCTCTCCTTTGTATGTCTCTCACTTTCTGTCTCTACACGACGATGAACTCATCATCGTCGTAAGAACCGCTGCATCCATGGCGTACCACAACCACCTCTCACAAGACCTGCCGCTCCAGCATTTCACAGACCAACACTTGACCGAAAACACATCAGTCCTCCGAAGCATACTACCGGACCAACTCGCGCACTCCTCACCGGACGGCACAACGAAACAATCAGAACCGCACCACCAAACCGGACCGACATGGCTGAGCAACGCTATCCTCCGTCAACAAAGCCAGTACAGTGACAACAATTTCCTCAACCTCCATACCAATTCCGCTGCCGTCTCCAACGACTCGATGATGGCCGCTACTGCGATGTCGCACGAATCAGCCGATTTGGAAAACAACAATAATACTAACAGAACAAACAAGAACAATAGTGGCGGCGAAGGAGGGGAGATGGTATTGGAAACCGAGGTCGGTGGCGGCGGCGGCGGCGGTGTAGATGGAGTGGTGAATTGGCAGAATGCAAGACATAAGGCTGAAATTTTGACGCATCCGCTGTACGAGCAGTTGTTGTCGGCGCACGTCTCGTGCTTGCGCATCGCAACGCCGGTGGATCAATTGCCAAGGATCGATGCGCAGCTCGCGCAGTCGCAGCATGTTGTCGCGAAGTATTCAGCTCTCGGACATGGGAATCAGGGGATGGTTGGTGATGAGAAGGAGCTTGATCAGTTTATGGTGAGTTTAAGATTTCTTTGCTGTGATTTCTTATCTTATTGATTGATGGATTGATCATTTTATTTTTTGTGATATCTTGTTTGAATTATGTAAATGTATATATATTTTGTGCAGTGGTGTTAATATTTTGGTTGTGTGTATGTTATTTATGAACTGAAGATTTATTATGTATCTGTGTGTTTATGATTGTTGCTATTAAAGGCTTTCATAATAATAAACAATTTGATCGATGTGCTTTAATGACTTCCAAGTTTGTGTCTTGATTTGGATTTTTCTTATGCTTCATCAATTTTGATGGAAATAGATACTCCTTTTAATAGCTATTCCTCAGGGAAAATTTTCCCCCGCAGGCCATTTGTCGGTCGATATTGATTTGACGGTCTCTTTGAGTATTTCTTCTTGGTGAGTCACTGGAGTCCTATGAACAGACAGATGGATTTGGGATATATCCAGAAGAAAATTTCAGATTTTGAATATTTTCTGGTGATTGTTAGGCATGTGTGGACTAATTTCATGACGTCGGGAATGGTTAAAGGTCAACAATTACAAGAATTTTATGTTTGCTTGTAAATTGGAATCTGAGTAGTGGTTTGATGGCTGTAGTTAGGAATTCCCAACAAATGATGCATATCTTTTACATGGAGAAGGAAGAGACGCCAAGACATATCTAGTTAGTTTGGCGTAATTTTCTTATTTTCTTGCAGTAAGTTATGTCTTTTACAGGCCCGAATTATTTGCCAGAGGTCTTCAATCTGGGGCCTTGGCTCTTTGGGTAATGGATATTGTATGATTGGAAGCTGAAATTGGTTGCATAAAGCAAACCTAATGTCTGTCACCCCTCAGCTTTTGAAGTGTTGATGCCTTAGAAGCCTTGAATTCTATTCATTTTATGAATATGTACCGGACTTGAGCTAGTTGGCCGGTCTAACATGTGAGCATAGAAACTAAAGTGGAAAAGTTCTCGACATTAGAGACAAGGAATTTAATGGAGTTCTTGCAATAGTACGGCTACCTCAACGAGTAAAGGCAAAAAAATGCTCCTCTAGTGATGGGATGTACCAAAAAAATTAGTTTTTTCTAAAACCCAACTATGGGAAAGTACCACTCTCAACCTTGGCTACTTCAGAAATCTATTGCCAATCCTTTATACAATTCACAAAATAAGTTCCTATATTGACAAGGAGTAGAAACTGCTACTCTCTCCGAGAAAACCTGTTTTCTGGAAAAACTAGGCTGAAAGAATTCGAATATTAAGTAAATTTAATTGAGGACACTGTAATTACAAATCTAATCAGAGTTTAGCTGGTCATCAGGGGAATCATCTGTTCAGGCAGAAAGCTAAAAACTGAGATGTATGAAAGCAAAACAATTACAGTGCTTGAATGTGATTTCCAAGTTATCAAGGCATTGTCTCCACTTTTATGGTTACTTCTCTGTTTTCAGCCCTAACAAAACATTCAAAATATACCTATAGTTTAGCTGATTAGATTAAAGCCATTGTAGCACTTATAGCGTAGTTTAGATTATTTTATAATAAAGCTGCTGTTATTTTTAACTTTGAGTTGTATTACTAGTTTCTACTGGATATCCTCAGGGTAAGTATTTTGAGTTGTTGAATAGGAATTGCTGCAACTTTTAACTTTTTTGAATTTTAAATGTTTTGATTTTGGAAAAAAGATGCTTTTTCAGAGAACTTGGATAAAATAGAGCCAGATTTTCATCTCTTATTGATATTCTGAAGGGTGCGCTTCTCTGCTTTAGAGTTCCATAATTTTGGGTCTTTAGAGGTTCTTTTTTTTTTTTTTTGGTGTGTCAAGCAATAGAATCCCTTCCTTATCCCTACCCCAAACCCACCTTAATAATAACAAATGGGTATCGATGCATCTCCATGTATATAGGTCCTAGTAAAATCCTTATTTTAATTGTTATGATCCCAGAAGTATGCACAAAGAGGTGCTAGATTTCTATATTTTATGATATAGAATATGTCCATAAAATTTGAATATTTATTGTATGATACTTGGTGGAATTTTAGATTTCAAGGTTATGATTGACATGCTACTTCAGTAGGGCGTTTTGGGCGTCATTTGGAGTTGGGGAATATATGTGTTATACTCACAAGGATGATAATTACTCTGGTTTTGTTTCTGTTCAAGCAGAGATGTATAAATGGAATTTTTAGATTTCCACTTACATTTGGAGGGTACTTGTGTACTACTGAACATGGCTTTCATATAATGTCGTGTCTTGTAAAATGACAAAATAACAACTATGGAAATGTGCAAGGGCACAACAACATTTAGATTGCAAAATGCTGTAAGCAAATCAATTAAGCGACTTTTTTGGATGATCATAACTCTAAACTTTTGTTTGGGGTTGTAACTCTTGAATGACTTACATATTTTCTAGTTAGTTTCAACTTTCTTCTAAATGTATACTCTGTTGACATTTATGAGGTCCAAATGGGGTATACCTGAAGGATTATCCATACGTCCTTAACTGATAATCAGACAAAGTTGGCTCTCCTTTATGGAATTAGATGTGTGGCTGATACATGGCAACAACTTCACTGCATTTGATAGAAAAATGTTGGGTGTCATTTGGTATATTGTGTGGGTTCCATTAATGTTATAGTCACAAATAAAACTAATGTTTAAATCCCTATATGGTTATTTTTGGAGTAAAAGGACAATTGTTCACTTTACATATAAGAGATATAGGTTTTTCCCCCCCTATTCTAGTTCATTTTTGGGCAATTGGATATAAATGATGAAGAATTCCACATTTTAAACATGCATTTTATTGATGATAGCAAGTACCGTAGTTTAGCTGCATTTTTGGAGATACGCACCTATCTAGTAAATATTTATGTTCGTCAAGTCTTGCATAAATAGTTTGCTAACATAAACCAGGCACATAGAGCTGCTGTGTGTGAGTTTGCAAATTATACAGTTTGCTGTGTGCTTCAAATGATACAGTTTCCTGTTTTCTTAAATCTTCACTTTTCGAAAGGTCTCTTTTGGGATCTTTAGCCCAAATGGAGATTGCGCGAGCCTTTTCTGTAAGAAAATAATTGGCTTGGACTATAAATTAGAGCATTATCTTCCCTATTGGTTGTGGTAATGGAAAAGTCAAAGTAACGAGTTTGCAACCCTGGTTAAAGTGCTTCAGTGTGACATGACCCTTGATACATAGTCCAGATGAAGTTAACTTTGAGCTAGTGAGAGGTCTTTTATCTGAAGTGTTGGAACTTTAAAAGTTTAATCAAAGCTTGAATTCTCAATTGTTCTGACATATGCAAGGGAGTATGTGGGTAGTGAAGGGCATGCTTTTCATTTTACCTTTTTTTTTTAGTGGAATTATTGAACTAAATAGAAAGTTTATTTTTAACTATTGGTTATTTGTTTAAATAATTTGATGAAATAAATTTTACAGTCCTTAATTCTTACAGGAATGGCCAAACAGTTAATTATGCTTATACTGCCGCCAGTTGTATTATTCATGTACAGGTCTCTTACCGTTACTATGTCTTTGTCATAAATTGATTCTGTTCATGGCTATTTGGTAGTTCCTTTAATTGAAATAACTTGTTCAAAATTTAACTCTAAATTTGACTTTGATGATAGTATCATAGTTTTGATTTGTTTCCTTTCTGATAATGCAGACACATTATGTTCTGTTACTTTGTTCCTTTAAAGAACAACTGCAACAACATGTCCGTGTCCATGCAATGGAAGCAGTAATGGCTTGCTGGGAGATTGAGCAATCTCTGCAAAGCTTGACAGGTGATGTTCTGTTATTTTTATTCTTAATGGATTTGTTTAATTCACACTAATGTTGCATATTTATCAGCAAGAAAGTGATATGTGCAAAGGTTCATATACTATTCCGGCCATAGGATTCTTGCTTGCTTCTTTTCTCATGCTACTAGTAACTAATATCACTATTTTTGTTAGTTATGCTCTGGTGGTATAATTTATCATATGTAATTTTATTCTGCATTAAGGTTTTTGTACTCAAGAAACCCACTCTATATTATTCAGTCGATCCCTAAAATTTCCAAATTATTGATTAGTTTCAAGCAATTCTTAGGAACATGTGTAGTGAAAGACTGGAATAACTAATTGATCCATTCAGAAACAAGTAATTTCTCAAGTGATATAGGCTCCCTACTCGAGACTAGTAATTTAATGCTTGCTTTTGCAAAATGTTGTTGTTCATGTTCCAAGGCCCATGTCATTGAAGGGTGCAAGGATAAGAAACATGATTGATAATCCTATAGTCAATTAACCATCTCCATCACTCTTAAAGGTACTTATGTAATTAAAGAAAGTTCATTATGATTTTTTTGACATAATGGTATTAGATTTTCTGTGTTCTGAGGGATGGGGGTGTTGTAAATAGCATCTGTATGGCTGTATCTAAATGCTGACAATACTATCGTGATTGTTCTGGGCTATCCTGCTGCCTATGGAGATCCATATAATCTTTCTACCTGAAAAAGCTGTGCTATTTTGTTCTAGTTTTTATTTCCATTGCCCCTTCGAAATTCACTTCTGTATTATGACCAAAATGGAAGCACCATCACTGGTTTTAGTTGTGACAAATTCATCAGCTATTTTGGTTTTTGCCACTAATTCTTGAAGTATTGTGCGTATTTTGAATAGCCTGTCCTGGTGTCTATATTTCTACTATCAGTGAATTGCACCTGGTCTGTTTATCAAACTATTAGATCCATGCACTTATTTTGTAATCATGAAGTACTGAAGTTATTGCTGCTTCTACATGATGCATGAACAGGAGTTTCTCCAGGTGAAGGCACAGGTGCAACAATGTCTGATGATGATGATGACCAGGTAGATAGTGACACCAACTTGTTTGATGGAAGTTTGGAGGGTCCAGACAGCATGGGATTTGGTCCTCTCATCCCAACGGAGAGTGAGAGATCCTTGATGGAGCGCGTGAGGCAAGAGCTGAAGCATGAACTGAAACAGGTAAGGGATAGTTTTCATTGTAAATTGTGTTTACATTTTGAATATTACCCCAACTGATAGTCTGTTCGATTTTTTATTTCTTTTTTATATAGGGTTACAAGGAAAAAATTGTGGACATAAGGGAGGAAATTTTACGGAAGAGGAGAGCAGGAAAACTCCCTGGGGACACTACATCCGTCTTAAAAGCCTGGTGGCAGTCACATTCCAAGTGGCCATACCCCACGGTGAGTGTTTGCTTTTCACTTCTTAGGTTTCATTTGACACTGTGATTGATCGAGAAGCAGCTTGTGGACTTTGGCTTAAAAGGAGTCTATTGACTCTCTTTGAAGCTTAACCCAATTTTACATTTTAGTCAAAGCCCTCATGGATATATGCATGTTAACTGCTTATGTCTTGAGACAACCTCATAGTTCAGGACAATTGTGCCATCTTGTAATCTCCATACTGTCACAAGCCCACAAAGTGTTTTTTATTATTATTTTTATCCTTTATATAACCAGTCACCAGAGTTGATAGACTACCAGCTGAAACTGCTTTCCCCAAACCATTATTGGGCTTATAATCTAAGCCAACCTCATCCAACTATTTTTTCATGTCTGAACACTTGAATTACCTATGGTTGTTCGATATCTTTTCAGGAGGAAGATAAGGCAAGGTTGGTACAGGAAACAGGCTTACAATTAAAGCAAATAAATAATTGGTTCATCAATCAGAGGAAGAGGAACTGGCACAGTAATCCTTCAACTTCTACAGTCTTGAAGAGTAAACGCAAGAGGTATGTTATAGGGCTTGCCATTTTACTCTTTGTTGTGGGATATATATACTTCATTTAAATTTCTCAATTAAGGGCTTTCGACCAACTTTAATTTGAAAAAGAAGCAATGCAGGTGAAAACAACGGTGATCGTTTCATGTAAAGCAATGGATATTACAAAAATCCGAAATCTCCATATCATCTCTCTTCATGCTCTCCAATCGCAAAACCAACATCATACTAAATAGAGAATGTGACAGTCTGGGGTGTTCAAGAGAAAGAAAGAACCGTAATTTTGTTTTGAAAGGCTAACGTGGAAGCTGAGGTGGCAATGCTGAACTCGATTAATGATACTTTATTACAGGTATGCTCGAAGCAGGGTCTAATGCATGCAGGGCCATATCATTTAAATGGATCAGAATTTATGAATATATATTACTGAAAACTGAATTGGAT
Organism: Hamamelis virginiana; assembly: GCA_017140935.1. Lineage (NCBI taxonomy): Eukaryota > Viridiplantae > Streptophyta > Magnoliopsida > Saxifragales > Hamamelidaceae > Hamamelis > Hamamelis virginiana. The sequence continues at coordinate 1,172,692 of JAESVK010000290.1, read as the reverse complement.
AGTTCCCCATGCATTATGGATTAATGATTTTTGTTTACACTCTTCGTATCTGTGAATAATAGTAGCGACGGTTTTGTGGGTATACAGTGTAATAATCTCCGTTCCATGGTTCCTCATAGTTACTCTAATGATTATATATAGCTTCTTTTGGCTTGTGGGCCAGAGTTTGATTTGTTGCAAATATGGTTATATGAATAAGGTGATTTAGTCACAGTAGATCCCTCCAAAACGGGGCCGTGTGTAGTAGTAGTATTTATTATTGAATTGGACAAGGTCCTAACTCTTAATACTTTTTTGCACGAAGAAGCTACTCTTAAGATTTAAATTTGCGTATTCTTGCACGATAGCTCAAGACTTCTATGTTTTATCATAGCACCATATAATGACCACTTTATGAATCAATGAAGTTTAGGATCGTATTTTGACATTTTTGCACAAAAGGCTACTCTTAAAGATTCAAAATTGCGCATCCTCTGCATCCTCTTTCATACAGTATGAAGATTAGGATCGTATTTAGTTCATTCATTCCCAAACCCTACTCTCATGGGACAACACAAGGAAATGGCATTTAGTTCTTCATTTCACACAACAATACAGAGTGTGAAATGTTTTCTTTTTTCTTATTTGCAGTTTTTGTTAAATTGCTTTATGAATATCCGATGCCCTAGTTAACTAGTTAATTTTGGGGTTGAAATTGACTTTGATAAGGGTTTAAATGGCCCAATATGGCGGCAAAGCAAAGATGATGTGTGAGGTGAGCAATGTAGGGACATTGTTTGGCATGCATAAGATACAATACTCAATGTGCTTGTGTTTTATGGGAATTCGAATGCAGAATGGATGACTTATTATTTTTGGTAATGATAGAAACTATATCCAGTATTGATTAATGTGGGTCATTCTATTATTTTATATCGAATGAACTATCATTACTTTTTTACAATTACGGTATGGTCTTACTAGATGCATTATATGAATAATGAATTTCGAGTAACTATCTTACTGAGTTCCTGGTGACGGTGCTTTACTTGTCTACAATATGTCCATAACTCCATTTAGGCTTGTCTGGTTAGAGTTGCCGACTACTTTCTTGCATTAATTAATTTTGACCTTTTAAAAACAAAATAAAGCACTTAGATAATCCTCACCAATTAAATTGCACTTAGATAATCTCAATTAAACGAGTCCGGATTTACTTCTGATAACTAGGCTTCTTATTTTTGGAAAAATTTGATTCAAAATCACTTCCTTTCTGCAGTTATTTCTGTTCACATCATGATTATGATTTGAGCGACATAATTAAAGTTACTTTTACCAATTACTGCTTTCTTATTAGTTGAGACCTAATTTTTAGTCAATGCCTGATGCTTATGGGATCGTCCAACTATAACAACAGAATGACAAACTTTTATTCGACAACATTTGGAGCTTCACTGATATAAAATTGAGGTGGAAGCCACAAACGTAACCAACCTTTGAAAATTCCACCTTTTAATAAATATTTATATTTAAATTTTCAAAGTGAATTTATAAGTGGGGAACGGAAAATAGTACATAAAAGTGAGACAAAAAATCTCACCTTACACCCTAGGTACTTTTTTTTGAGCCTTTTATGCTCCAACTTCTAGAGATTACGCCCAATACGAGTGTGGTTTATTAATAATTGTTAAGAAGTTAAAAAAACTAAAAACTTTCTAGTAGTTAATAATTAGAGATGCAATCTAAAAATAAAGAATAAAAAAATTAAACAATACAAAAAATTAACAAGTTAGGGTTTTTGTTGTTTTGAGAGTGTTCTTATTTCTTACCGAGTATTGGTTTTGAAATCGAAATAGAAAAGAATGAGTGGGCAATAGGTGACTCAACTTTAATGGTCAGTGGAGAATGTTCGCCATTTTTCATTTACTCTTTTTTTTATTTTCCTTGAATTTTTTTTTCAATGATTTGTCTTGAGCATGATTTATACCTTTTTATTTATTTTTTATAACAATTTTTACTATTTTGTACCTTTTTAAATTTTATATATTTTAAAATATTTTTTAAATATAAATTTTGAAAATTCGAGAGACTTACTCCCCCATCCCATGTGATGTAAAATGCCTCGCCTATTAACTTTCTCTGAAAACTTTGATATTGACCAATCAATTAAAAAATAAAAATAATTTGAACATTATCTCATTAAACCCACAACTTACCACATGTGCTCTTATCATGTGGCCCACTTTTTTTTTTTCCTTTTTTTTTAAGATAAGAAAAATTAATCAAAAGCAACCAAGTTTTTACACTCGGATAAGAGAGGATTAATGTGGCCCACTTAATAAATAAAGATTCTGTGGAAAAAAAAAGATTAATTTTGGCTTACATAGTTTACTTGATTAAACACTATTAAGAAAAGTAAGAAATGATCACAACCATCATTATCATTACTCAAAATTAATGGAACATTAAACCAAAACAAAAATTAATTATAAGAACTTATAACAAACAAATTAATTGTATATATATAGTACAGTAATTAAAAGAATTTATGAGCCCAAGCCGAAGCCCATTAACAAGAATCAATCAACAAGCTGCAGGATCACGACCCAAATCAGAATTGTTCATCCAAGGTGGAACAGCAAATCGAGCAGAGATATCAAGATGAGTAACGTCAGCCATCCGATCAACGCCGTCATCAAAATTGAGAGCGTAATTACGAGGATCATATTGAAACTGCATTCTTCTTTTATTACTAAATCTACGAATAAAGTTCTTCCATTTTGGTCCAGCCAATAGCTCAGAAATCTCCTTCACTTTCTTCGCTTTTTTCACAAACCATCTTTCTTCTTTTATCTCTCCTTGCTTCTGCTGCTGCAACAGATATCTGTATGAGCAGCTGCTGCTGCCGCTGCTGTTTCCTGATGCTGGCCGTCCAAAGCAAAGTCTCCAAAAACACCCACAACTGTATCCTTTCACAATCTCTTCATAATCTTCATTCTCTTCATCTGAAGGGGATGATGTTTCGCTACTAGAGGCCGCTAATTTCTCTTGTGGGTTGCCCATATAATTGTAGTTAGAGAGAGAAAATAAGGTAAAACTTGTTGAATCAACCTTGACAATTTCTTGGAATCAGGAGTCGAGGAGAATTCCCAATCCGGATATAGATTACTTATCTTTGACAAGGCGAGTGATCAAACTTAATTTAGTGCGTGCAGACTTATTGCAATACCCAAAAAAAAAAAAATTTGAATGAAAAATTTAGAACAACCTTAGATGGTCCTGAATTTAGAGAGAGAGAGAAAGAAACGAGGGGGAGAGAATGTAAGAACTTGTTCTGATCGAATTGGGAGAGAGATGGATGAAAGAGTTGTAGATCAACCTTAGAGATATTGTGCTGAATTTAGAGAGAGATAGAGACAGATGGTTGTGAGGGGATGTGAATATATATAAGGTGATCAGAAGAAACAGAGCCAATTGGAGTCCTTTCCAATCTCGGACTAGGCATATGGAATATTTTTTGGTGACAATGCTGATGTTATATGGAAAAATTAGATGTCGAATTAATTTAGGCCACGTGGCGCTGGAAGAACATTGAAATGACACGTGCTCATTGTGATTGGGCTGTCAGGCTGTCAATTGACCTAATCTGACATTAAAGTCTGTACAGTTAGAGAGTTAATTAAAAAGAAATATAGAATTGGAATTTATTTGCCGGCCCAATGATAGCTGGGGCTTATGTGATGTCCATTAAAAGACAGTTAAAGGCCCAACAGCTGTTTTGTCCTTCATTCGATTTTTTTTTTCTTTCTTGCTCTAGAGCTAACAACTGCTATGCAGAAGATTCTTTGCATAACACTCTTCTCACCCAACACTTTTTTTATTTTTTTGTACATACACTGCTATCTCAAATTATTATTTTTATAGATCACTTGGCCTAAAAAGTTCTGCTTGGGCTTGAATATACTTGGGTGAGGTGTCATGATCTTGATTCTCTGCTTTTCACTTGGGTGATCCAGATCATGACACATCACTCAAGCACTAAGCAGACCCAAGCAGAGAATCCTCATTCCAATATTCCACATCGATTTGTTAAAATATGCTTTTTGTAGTTTAGGTTCTATGACCTCAAATGATAGGCTCTTTTATGGTGTGTGTTTAATTAGATTTTGATCTTCGAACAGAAATATATATATATAAATGCTATTATTAGGTGCATGCACACCTAATGCAACTTTGCATCAGGTGACGTCTGTATGGTCAGTTGTAAAATAATTCTTGAAAAACTAACCATTGGAATAAATACTCATCATCTGCATGTTATGTCTGCAAAAAATCACAATGATTCAACGATCGATTTTTCAAAAAATCGATTGTGAAAAAATGGTAACATTTTGAAGAACAAAAATGTCACAATTTTCCAGTAACATATGTTTTTCAAAAGTCAACCATTGAATTACAGTAATTTTTTGCAGACATAACATATAACCTAATCCAGCCATCTGTTTTTCAAAATTTATTTTGCAATTGGCCATACGGAGAAAACCTTATGAAATTTTATGTGAGGTGCACGAGATAAAAGCATCTAGCTCACTCAACTAGATGTTATATATATCATCAATCGTAATGCATGCACCAAGTTTATGGATGGAGCCCATTTGGCATCACATGTAACCAAACTCATGGGGAGTGAAATTTTTTTTTTTTTGAGAACTTGAAAACTTGTCTTTAGTGTCTGTTTCGTTCTTGCAGTGAACTTATTATTATTCGTGGGTAATATTTACAATTGTAGGGAAAGTTTAAAACCATCTTCTGATTAGGATGGTGAGGGAATTTATTTATTTATTTCATGGGTATATCTGCATAAATGAATCATATTGGTAGTTATTTTGGAAATTAGCAAAAGATGCCCCTTTTTATTTTCTCTCAATTTTTTAAGCCATGGAATTGCAGGCATCCTCTCGTCTCTCCTAACATAGCCAGCTCATAATCATCTTCGTGGATGCAACTAATCATTGCTATTTATCTAATATCCCAATGTTTTAAAATTAATATCCCAATGTTTTATTTTTCAAATGCCACCTCACCTTTTTCAAATGCTATGACACGTGTACCATTGTGGAACAATGCTCTGGCTCAAAATGTTGCAAATTGATCCTACCATTTGTTGTTACAACTTACAATTCCTTTTTATTTTTATTTTTATTGGAGTTAAGATTTCTTTAAATTCTAGCTATTAGCTACAATCCGTAGAAGAGTCCAATGAGAATAATTATACTTGATTTTGGTTGGTTTAGCAGTTTGGCCGGTTTTTTTTTTTTTACACTCCTAGGTCTGGCATGAAATCGATAATAGTTTTCTTTCAAAGGAAAAAAAAAAAAGAAAAGAAATCAATAATAGTTTATTGGACAAGTTATATGGCTACTGTTTTTTATAACGCATTTTAAAAATCTGACATGAAAATTGTATTTTGAGAAATCCACCGATCAATTAAATACTCTTTTTGTAAATGTCATCTATGCCTAAAATCAAGTCAATCAGATTTCTCAAAATATAACACTCAAGTATAAGTTCTGTAAAAACGGTGGTCATATAACTGTCAGTAACTTGCTCTAAATTATCTATATATTCTATACTATGGATGTATGTGCAACACCATACCTTGTAGCACTCAATACTTCAATTAAAAATTAGCATTATCTTCCAACACATTGCTCTTATAAAATAATATAATAATTCTATATCACCGATACTTTAATCCGAAATTAAAAATCACCCTGACGTGTCGTGGTTTAAGTGGTGTGTGAAAAAGAGAAAAACAGTTTGAGATGAGAGACCCACCACTCAAAGCAGAACACATCATGATACATCATCGTGATTTTAAATTTCGAGTTAAAGTATCTGGTGTTATAGTATTTTTCTAAAAAAATATCACTCTGTCCATGACTTTCTCTATTCATAATTATAAAAATTAACTTATATGGACTCTAATATTTATGTAAAGAATATCATTTTTTGTTTAGATCTCTTGATATTCTTATGTATTTGTGGTTTTCCAGCTTATTAACAAAAAATAGAAACAAACAAATTTAGTTAAGATGGATAGAATAATAAAATCAATTATTTAGGGGAATTTGAATCCGAATCGAGCTTTGGAACTGCCCATAATTTTGGAAAGGCCACTGCTAATGGTGCTCCCCAAAAAGCCTTCTTGTTCTTATATTTTTATAAGGACAAATGTAATGTCAATTCATTCTATATTATGCCAAAATGATCCTTAATAACTAAAAACCTCCATTTAAAATAATCTTGTATAAATTTGACTTAAAAAAATATTTATCATCACAACCCGAACATGCATGTTATATATGAAAAGCATTTAGATTTTGTTGCATACGTATATCTATTAAGCCCATAAAATGTATGGGTTAGGTTTCCTTTACAACTCATTTTATCACTATTTTACCTTTCGTTCTCAAAACTCTAATGTGGGCCTAATATTTTGAGAAACCGACCGTTAAATTAGATACATTTATTATTCGTGTCATGTATGCCAAAAATCGAATTGATCCAACGGTCATATTTTAAAAAATCTCACTATAAAAAACTGTAATGTTTCTCCATCCGTCCCAATTTATGTGATTATCTTTCCATTTTGAGATGTCCCAAAATATGTGATCACTTTAACTTTTCAAATTAAAAATTAGAATGAATTTTCCATTATACCCATTTATCAAATAACTTGGAGAATGACCTTTTCTTTTAGAAAGGTAAAATTGGAACACAAACTTAAAAATAAAACAAAGTCAAAGTAATCAATGTATTTCTTAAACTGCGTGTTTAGTCAATGTATGCACATAAATTGCGACAGAGGGAGTATAATATTTTTCACAATGACATTTTTCATAAACCAATCGTTAGATGACTATGATTCTTGGTACACAAGAGATACATAAGAATGATATCTAATCTAATGGTTGGTTTCTCAAAATATTGTACCCAAATTGAAATTTTGAGAATGCTAAAATTGCGATAAAATGAGTGATTGATGGAACCTGTCCCTTACATTTATATGCTTAATAGATATACATATACAACAAAATCTAAATGCTTTGCAAATATAACATACAGGTTTGGGTTGGGATGATAAATATTTTTTTTTTAATTAATTGTATATAAGACTAATTTAAATGGAGGTTTTTGGTTATCAAGGATCATTTTAGAATGAATTAAGGTTATTTTTGTCCTTATATTTTTATAAGGACAGTGAGGAGCGCTAAGTAAGGGTGCAACTTGGATCGGATCGACTTTGGGGTAAAAGAGGACCAATCTAAGGTATTTGGATTAGGATTTCCAGAACCATGTCCAATCTTAATTGAATCTAGACCGATTCAGGATTGAATCGGATTGGACCTTGGTTCTTCATTAAATAAATAAAATAAAATTTTAAAAATTCCATAATATTCATTTCATCATAGCAATATAAGAACTTGATTTTTCTCTTATTATATAGGGTCATATACTATAAGCCCCTTGGTAGAAACTGGTTATACCCGTAGACCCCTCAACAAAATACTGTTTTTGATAAATAAAATAAAATATAGAAAAAGACTAAATTGCCCATATTTAATCAGCTATTTGAAATGTAGAAGCTCTGTTTTATGTTTTCAAAACAGAGCTTGCTGGATTTTGGGCGGTTTTCTCGCGCCAGAAATCAAGGGATTTTCGAATCACTTTCTTCATGCTCGTCTAACAATTTACATCGACCTTCCGACGCCAGATTTCTCAGTCCATCCACCGTCGAGCATGAAGAAACCGGCAAAAGTGGGCGTGAAAGGTAAAAATCTGACTTTTCATCCATTTAATATCTTTTTCTTGGTTTGTGAAACATTCTTCAAAATGGATTTGTGTATCTTTGCTGATTAAATGTGGATGAATGAAACAAACTTCAAAATTAGTGTTTTCTTGATGGTCGGATAAATGAAACCAAAGACGGGAAACAATTATGAGTTACAGAGATAAATTTATCTCTGC
>JAESVK010000290.1:1099673-1155451 GCA_017140935.1 Hamamelis virginiana | reverse complement strand
TTTTTTTTTTTTTTTTTTTTCGAAAATTAGTTTTGTGCTTCAGAAAATAGTTTTTTTTACTCTCGCAATTGGGAAAAATAAAAAGCGTGTAAAAAAACAAGTTTTTAATATATTTTTTTATTAAGAAATATTCCTAATTTTTATTTTATTTTAAAATAAAACTGTTAAAAATGCTATATTTCTAAATTTCTTGTTACATTTTTAAAAATTATTTATTGAGAATGAAATGAAACATTGCTTTTGTTTCTTAAAAATAAGAAAGATAAAGGGTATTTTACGTCATTTATCCAAAGTTTTCGGAATATTACATGAAAGATAATTATGAACATGAACCTATCACTTTTTTTTTTTTAATCAAAATACATTTCAAATGGTCAAAATTTGATTTTGACTTTTAATTTTGCACATAATCCTCAATCCCCATTTTTACACAGAATCTCCAAATTTACACATAATCCCTAATCCTCAATATGTCAAATCAATATTTAATGCCAGTCATTCCAGATCTCAGGATGAGCTTTGAGTTGGGGATCGGAGATTTTTAGTGAAATTGAGAATTCTGTATTAATTTGAGAATTGGAGATCCTTTGTTAAATTGGGAATTATGATCATTTTTGGGGAATGAGGATTATATATTAAATTGGGGTTTCAGAGCAATATTGAACAAAACTTTTGGAAAAAGTTCTGACTTTTAATCATTTTCTTGGTAAAATGGTTATAGTTTTGTCTATATAAGGGCATTTTGGTTCAAAAAAAAAAAACGTAATTATCTTTGGATTGGATTCGTTCACGTAATATTTCAAAAACTTAGAATTATTAATGTAAAATGCCCAAAAATAAAAGACATCATTTTTCTTTCCTTTATAAATGAAATAATAAATAATTATCTTTCATTAATTTTAAAAGATAATAATAATAAAGGATATCCAGCCAAGGACTGATGGAGGGGTGCCTGTCCTCAATTTTTTTTTCCAGCTCATAAATTTTGTCTTAATTTTTTATTTGACTCCTCTAAATTTTTTTCCATTTCTTTTACTTTTTTTTTTTAGCATTTTTAATTACCTCAACTTGTTTTTTTTTTTACTTATATTTTTTGTATTTGTATTTTTATTGTTTGAATTCTATCTAAGTGCAATATTGAATTGAAATTGAGTTATTAATATAGATTTATATATTTTATGTTATGTGGCAAGTACAATCAAATAAAGAAACACAATAAGCATACATGCACACACATTAAATACCAAATTTAGGTAATTTGTAAGTTTATCAAAGCTACTATCAATCACGACGATATATATAACTAATTCTCAGCAACAACTAATAGAATCTAAAATCTCATCTCATAAATAAAAAGATATAAACTAATTCATGTTAAAACTTTACTCTATTTATCAAATTTTATAAACATGAATAAATCTATCCGAAGTTCAAATAGTAAGAAAAGAAAAATTATAGTTCGACCCTCTCAAGTATTACCGCTTTATACTTTGTATCCTTCTGAAGTTTTGTTTCGAACATATTGATCCCCTATGTTTAGATTTATAGCATTTCGCACCCTTCTATCAATTAGCCATTTGATTGTTTGATTGAAAAATGGTGTAACTATTTATCCTAAATTTTTAATGTATCTACAAGTATTTCGGTCAAGTTTTATTAAATTTTTCAATATATTTTAATTTTTATGAATTATTTTTACCAAACAGTAAATAAAATTTTCAATAAATAAGATATATTGAGAAAAATCATGAAATTTTACCGATATACTTATAGATATATTAGCAATATACGATTAATAATGCATGAAAAAAAAAAGCCTAATACCAATTTTCAATCAAAAAATCGAAAACTATAGGGGGTCAATGTGCTTGAATTAAAAGTACAAGTGCACAAAATATAAATCGATAATAATTGAGGGGGTCAAACTCTTATCTCTTCCATAAAACTTAGCTTGGGATAAGAATCACTGCAAAATATTATTAAATAATTTATCAAAATCTATTTTTTCTAAGATTTTTTTTATTATTATTATGATTGGAGAGAATTTAATCTCTAGACCGGCCCTATCCTAATCCTAGCCCTTTACACCTCGCATTCTCACCGATTGAGCTAAGCCAAGTGGTTTTTTTTTTTTTTCCCTAAGATTTCAAAGTTAACATTTTTTCACTTTTCATAAAAGATTAATCATAATTCTTTTTTTTCTTTTCTTAAAAAAAAAAAAATCAATTATAGTGCTTTTGAAATCTAATAATAAAATTTTGGCCAAAAAAAATTCTAATAATAAAAAATACAAGACTCTTCGTATACATTCTAAATTAGAAAGTTGATTTAATTAATTTTTACTGAAAATAAATGAGGATCCTTTGCTTGGGTTTAGTTGGTGTTTGGGTGATGTATCATGATCTGGATCATTTGCACATCATCCAAGTAAAAAATAGAGCATCTAGATTGTAACACATCATCCAAACATATCAAAGCCCATACTGAGACGAACCAAACTCATTGAAAATTAATAAAATTGTAAGATACATGAGAAGCTGATATATATAACTAATGAAAATATTGCCAGTACTGTTAACCTTATCCATATGGAAGTGTGGGGTTTGGTGGTTTGAACTTTAAAGAAAGCAAGACCGGTTTTCTTAGGTGAGTCAAAGCATGAGCTGTACTCTCGCCTACCACACTGAAGTAGCAACTGGACACGATTTGACCACGTATGCACAGCAGCCGCTGTTTTTATTTTGGAGAAATTATAGTTTAATATGTGCTATTCGTTAAAAATACTTTCCCACCTTGCACCTTCTATCAAGTAGTTATTTATTTTTATAATAAAAAAATATTATTAAACATGTTATTTTTTATGCAATATTTATCGTAGATTATTAATATGTTTATAAACATATCAATGAATTTTTATAATTTTTTTAATAAATTTTAATTTTTATGAATTATCTTCTCCATACATTAAATAAAATTTATACTAAATAATATTGTATTGTTCACAGAAATGTTCTAGTTAGCTTTATGTAAGTATGAAGCTAATAGATAATTGTAAGATACATGTTTTGAAAAACTGACTATTGAAATAGATATTACACTTATGTATATCATGCATGCCAAAAATTACAATGATTCAACTGTCGGTTTCTTAGAAATGTCGCTGAGAAAAACTGTGACTGTTTTTAGCGGTTTCAATTTTTCTAGTTTATATTTTGAGATGTTTACATTAGATTACCGTGATTTTTTGGCATGTATAACATTCATAAGAAGAATATATAATCTAACGGTCAGTTTTTCAAATTATGTATCCCACAATTATCTACTTGCTTCATATTTACATAAGATATAAGATATATAAGCATATGTTGACTAGATCGGGACTAGTATCGTACAATCTATTATATATATATATATATATACATAAATGATTCAGTCATCAAAAAAAGTACTTTTAATTAAAAAGTACAACCAAACGGTGCCCGAAATAACTATTAAAAGATGAATTTAAAAATATGATTTTGTGAGAAATAGAATAGGGTAGTTATAAGGGTGGGGCTATTTACAGTCCACCATTTTACTGAAGGCAGCCCATTTAATATTTCCATTGGTATATTTTATCATTTTCTAACTACAACCCACTAAGTTTTTAGGCAACCCATTACTATACAAAACAAAAGTTTTGAAATGCCATGAATGCCTCAAGTCTAAATACAACCCATCACTCTCAATTTTCTCAATCACCAAGCTCTTCAAACAACAACTTCTTCTTTTTTTTCTTTATGTTCTTCTTCTTCCACCGCCATCAAACACTACCACCGCAGCCATGACAACAAAAGACTGCAGCAACCACAGCGACAAACGCAAAAAAAAAAAATCTCAGCCCGCAATTCCTTAAACTAAAACATATTACCCCAAAGCCTTCATTTTAGGTTTGTTTGTATATTATTAGTAAACATTATATTTGGATTAAGCATGCTTCAAAACATGAAAAGTGGCACTCTATAACCACTATGGTGTGATGGTGTTATGAAAAAAAACCATATTTCGATCGGAAAATAGAAAAATAAAAACTGTGTTCGTGTTCGTGTTCGTATTCGGCCTGGTAAGGCCGAATGTTAAGCTTTAGTATTCGGTAATCCAACACTGAATGTGATTCTTTAGTATTCGGTAAGCCAACACCGAATATGAAGCTTTAGTATTCGGTAAGATAATGCCGAATATGTAATTGCCGAATATGTAATTGCCAAATATTAAACCTACATATTCGGCATTAGCTTACCGAATACTAAAGCTTCATATTCGGTGTTGGCTTATCGAATACTAAAGCATCACATTCGGTCTTACCATGCCGAATGCGAACACGAACACAGTTTTTATTTCTTTCTATTTTCCGATCGAAATATGAGTTTTTTTCGTAACAACATCACACCATAATTGTTATAGAGTGTTACTTTTCATGTTTTGAAGTAGGTTTAATCCAAATATAATGTTTACCAATAATATACAAACAAACCTAAGACAAAAGTATTGGGGGTAATATGTTTTAGGTTTGGTATTGGGGTAATATGGTGTTAGGGGTAATATGAGTTGCTTATAGTATTTCTGTTATGTAATGGGTTGTATTTAGTAAAGGGCAAAATGGGTAATATTAATTAAATTTTTATTTTACTGCCTTTAGTAAAAATACAAATGGGTGGATTGTATTTAGAAAATGGGCTGCCTTTAGTAAAAGGTGGGCTGTGAATAGCCCCACCCTAGTTATAAATGTAGTGGGTGTATTGAAATTTCATATATACCCTTCTTATGTTCTTAATCGTTTGATTGAAGTATTAAGCTTTCTTTTTTCTTAATCTAGTGAATTTTGTGACTTTTGATATGGGTAGTTTATTGTTTTAATTTGATCAAGATATTGATTTCTTCTGTTCTTAATCGTTTGATTCGATTAGGTCATGAAATATTAATTGTTCAATCTATAATTGATCTTTCTTTTTTCTTTTTCTTTTTTTCAAATAAAGAGAAATAGAAATCAAAGAGAAAATTAGAATCCAAACTAGATTGGCACAGTATAATCTCACAATCATGTGGGCTTTGAGAAACTTCTAATTATGGAATTAAATAATATATATATTTTTTTAATTCAATTTAATTACAAGTTATTTGTTCTTAATTCTATGTATTTTGTGTTTTTTTATACTAGTTTTTGAATTGTTTTCCATAAGAATTTGAAGGTGATTTTTTATGTTTGATTTGGGTTTTGAATTTTTCTGAGATTTTAAGTTAAGGGAGAGAGAAGGCTTGATGGGCTTTAACAAGATCGATATGATCATGATTAGGGAAGAGGAGCTTGGAAAGAAATCAAATTCTTGTACTTATCTTGGATTGTCCAAGTTAGTAAGTGATTTCTATGTCTCCCAAGTGGGTGAAATTATGGAGTTAAATTATTTTGTTGATACATATACATGCACACAATATATATATATATATATATATATATATTTATATATATATATATATATATACATTAGCTCCTAATGATACGAGCATGTTTAATTTAGCAGAGAAGGCAAGGCATGATATTTGCTTCTGATGGCCTTAATTAGTCAATTCTTTTCTCAGTACTATTGTGCTATGAACCCTCACTTTCCAATCACTTCTTTTCAATGTATAATATTACTCAGCGCTCTATAATGGTTCTCCTTCTGCAGGAAATTACTAATGCATTCCCACAGTTATATTAATCTTCAAGTGCTATAATAGTGAGCAAATATATGAAAGTAGAGTCCAACAATGTTGTTCCACTATTTAACCTTATGGCATATATATGAGTCTCTTCTTTTCTTAGTATTTATTATTTTATTTTTTTTTGTCAAGTAACAAGGTGTTTGAATTGTTAGAGCCCGATTTTTTTTCCGCTTGTCAGAGTCCAATTTTTTTCCGCTCCTCACACGAGGCCACCGCTCCATGGGGTCGTATAACGCCCACTAGTAGCTGGACAAAAGGGTTTGGCTGATTTCAAACCCGGCCTTTGCTGCTAGCCCAACTCGTTGTTTTCTTTTCTCAGTACTTGGAACGGAAATGCCAATGTCAATTGTAAATAATTTAAAGGTAAATAACATGTTAGACACACATATGACTTTTATCGTTCTTTGACGGCATAATCTCTCTTTTCTTTTTTTGACCTTTTCATGCTAATGCAGACAAATGGAAGATTTAGCCTGCCCGACCCCGTCATGCAGAGTAGAGCATTTTGCCATCCTTCCCCTAAATGATAAAACCATTGCTCTAGGCTATGAAGACTTGATAGAGCAGACTATTCAATAAATCTAAGACGAAATTAATGTCACAAAATTAAATAAAGAATGACCTTGTGAGTGAGACAACAGTAATTTTTTTAGGGAAAATGATCAAAAGGACCCTAAATAGGATCTTATTTATCAAGTAGTCCAATGAATAAGATTCTATACCAATTACCCTTTACAGGTGAAATTTAAAGTCAACTAGTAACTTAAATTGTCTATTATACCCTCAATCCTTACTTTAAGCAAGTTGTTTATATTATCTATATTAATGAACTTTTTTTATTTGAATTATATGTTGAATATGATTTAGATATGGTAAGTTAAGAATTTTTTTATGGAGTAGCTATAGCTTAAAAGTGCTGCGATGAGATCGATCTCTTTATACGTCCATCTCACAACTAATAAGATAGAAAGTGGCAATGTAACAGGGGCAAGGATGCCTCACGTTCGGGTACAGAAGAGAGCGGAGTGAACGATCAAAGCAATCAAAGCAAGACATACATAGAGCTGAATAAGGTTTCGTTGGTTGCTGTTCCATCATAGTTTATAAGGAGCTGGACAAGGAAAGGAGGGTGCTGTCAACTTCCTTGTTGGAATGGAGTGCGAGCTTCCTTAAGGGGCGGGGCTCTAACTATGGCAAGTCATATATGGGTGAGACAGTTTATAGAAATTAGAATTTAGACAAAACTGCAAGGAGTTTGCACTTTTTTTTAAGAATTTTGACTCATTTTCGGTTTATATATAAATGTATATATGTATGTATTATGCGTGTATGTGTATATTGATACCGTTATGTATATCCGAATATTTGTATACCATCATGTATATATGTATACATGTATACCGTCATGTATATATTAGGGTTCAATTATCACCCCGAACTCATCGTTTAAGCAGTTCACACAATGTATACACAGTTTTTTGCATATTAAGTAATCATGTATACATCAAATATAGATGTATACATCATTTATATATGTATATGCACGTATCTCCAAAATCTGTTAAATGTATACATTCTTGAAATTTGTCTCTAAGATTTTTTTATATTTATATTCATGTTTATTTTTTTATATAATTTAAGTTATAAACATTTATTTACTTTCTTTTTTAAAAAAGATTTTGTTATTTGGAAATCTTGTATAAATAACAAAATCAAAATTTGAATTTTCAAACTTGATAAATTGGCGGCGAGATTTTAGGAATATAGATAACCGCTAAATATGGAATAAATTCATATTTGATAATTTTTCAAAATTCAAATTCTTAATTAGGGGCAAAATCGTCTTTTCAAATAAATATTTGAATCATTTTAATTACTATATTTAATTCAGGACTTTTGGGTAAAACCATCTTATAGCAGGGTCCTATTGGTATAAATCCCTTTTTTTTTTATCAAGTCTTCATAGTATAGTTATCAGAACCGGACTGGATCGGTGAATCGAACCTCTAACCAGTTTGGGTTTATTATTGGACCAAATAAGGAGTAAAACCGAAGTAACCCGCCTTGAACTGGCCTGTCAGACGGGTTAATTAATAATTCAAAATATTTTTAATGGAAGTTGCATTCCTTAAGGTTTGAACACCTAATATTTTTAAAAGAAAAGATATAGAAGTTTTTACTACTAGGCAACACTTTACTTCTTGTTAATACAATGCAATCTATAAAATATAACCTTATTATGTTCATATACTTGTAAAAATATAAAATATATTTAAATAATATATATTTTGTAATTAAGCAGTCTGACCATTGACCCAATGGTTAGAACGGTGAATCGGTGAACCGATATCTTGATCGGATTGATGTTCGGTCCGGTTCTGATAACTATGTTTCATGGCATTGTAGCTTTGCTTTGGTCTCCATAAATTTGTGTATTTGAAAAGATAGGCCTCCAGATTGGTTAGTCCCTATACTGGAGGGAGACTTCGAATCTCAGTTTGGTTTTGATTCACGAATAAAACTTTGAATGATAAAAAAAAAACAAAAAAGAAAAAGAAAAAAAGAGTGGCAAAACTGTCCTCTTAAATAAACGATAACTAAATTTTTTTATTACTATATTTAATGCATGACTTTTGGGTATAAGCTTTCCTACCAAACGTTAGTTATTTTATTTTATCTTATTTTTTTTTTAAAATCCTTATTTTAAATGTAAAAGAATTTTTGGTAAATGATTTATATAATTGGACTTTGTGATAATAAAATCAATTTTGTTTTGAGCGGTGTTGTTTCGTTGAAGGGTAATTCTATTGCCACCCACCTATATTGCTAGTGACACCCACCAATTAATACATTTTTTATATTATTATTGTACCCACATATAAATTTACTATTAAGGGTAATATTAGATAAATAAAATAAATTAAAATAAATCATATTACTTCCTGCACCCACCTTCTTCTTCCCACATTCACATCTTTTTCATAAACTCTAATCTCACAAACTTTTACACTCTCATATAACTTTATGAAAACTCTAACAAAAAATGTGTTTATTGATTAATGGATAATGAAGTGGTCACGTAGGATGATTCTAATAATGAAAATGTATAATTTTTTTTTTTTAAGTACGATTCACCTTTTTTAAGTTATTTTAATTTCGATCAAGTTTGTATTTTTGGGGTAATTGAACATATCACTATATTCGGTCACGCCAACCAAACATATAAAAATGTTCAGCAAGGATGTTGAACATTACACAATGTTTAATCACCCTAATCGAATATATAGAAATGTTCAACAGGGATGTTGAACATAATAGAATGTTCAGTAGGCACTAGTAAAATAATATCCTTTGTTCAACAGTCGTCAGCCGAACATATTAGAATATTTAGCACATTAAGTTATAACATATTACAAAATGTTTGGCCTGCTTTCTCTTCATGGAGTGAAGAGAATAAGCTCTTTTGTGAGATGAATGATGGAATGTTTGGGCTGCTCTCTTCGTGAAGTGAAGAAAACAAGTTCTTCTTTGGATGGAAATAATAAAAAAAATATTGGGGACTTTTTGGTATTAGGTCACAACAAGAAAAATGAGCTACGACGACAAAGGGTGGAGGGAAAAAATGAGGGTGCTCTAAAACTCTCGTAAAAAGGCAATAAAAAACGAGGGTTTTTAAAACATACTTGTTAAAATGCTAGAAAAGACGAGGGTGGTATAAAACCCCTCGTCTTAGGTTCATAAATTTCTCTCATTTTGCTCTCCATTTTCAGAAGAGTTCTCACGAGGGTGGAAAACCCTCGTTACAACTCTCATTTTCCCGCGAATTTTAGCATGCCATTCTACATTTTTAGAAGATTTGTCACGAGATTGGAAAACCCTCGTTAAAACCTTCATTTGCCCCTTCATCTCCCTCCCGATTTTTGCATATTCACGCCATTTGATCTCCTCACCTCGTCTCCACCGCCATTCTCTCTGCAACCTCATCTCTCGCTGTCATTCTCCTTTGACCCAATGGTTGCTATGTCCTTAAGTTTAAAGCTCTATATCACAAGGTCCAGTTTTATACCATGAAGTCTATAAGATTTTCAAATATTTTGTTTAATAATTATTCAAAAGTTCCAAAAAAATATTTAAGAAATTTAATGACTCTATTATAAGGTACACCTTCAGCAAAGTTGTGTAAGGTGACATTACAAGAAAACCAATTACATAACATATTTTGAAAAACTAACCATTAGATTACATAAACTTATAATGAATTTCATATTTTCCAAAAATCACAATGATCCACCGGTCAATTTTTGAAAAAAACTGACTAGATAAAAATAGTGATATTTTGAATAACAAAATAGTTGCAAATTTTTAAAGAAATTTTTTCAGAAACCGACCGTTGGATTATTGTGATTTTTGGTAAGCATGAAATTCACTAAAAGTTTATTTAATTCAACGGCCAGTTTTTCCACTTTTTCATTTTCAATATCTATTCTATAATTAGCCTAACGTAAGTCACCTTATAATAGAAGCACAGTTAAGAAATTATTATAAATATTAATTATTTATAGATTAGAAACCAAAGTGATGCTGCTTAGCACTTCAACTCTTTGCTTCCTCTTTTTTTTCCCAATCGGAATTGGCGCCCTTTCCTTCCCTCATCTTTTTCCCCAATTTTACTTTCCAAATTCCCATGTCTTTGTATCCCTAGGTACATACGCCTCTCTCTAGCTCTATCTCTCGTTGTAGTCTCTCATCTCCTATTCCCTCGCCATTGCCATTGGTTTCTCTCGCCGCCGACTGCCATTGCCACTGATTGTCAGCCACCGCTGACACCCTCAATCTCACCGTGAATCTCACAGTTCACAGTTCACAGTTCTATCTCTCATGGCGGCTCACAGTTCTATCTCTCTTTCGATCTTCCCTCTCATGGCAGCCCTAAAAGTCCCGCCCATCTCTAATCACAGGTAGGTTTTAGACCCGTAGTGGCTACAAATTTACTATTTTGAAATATAGTATTTAGCTCATTTCTTATTCTGTCGATGCGTATGTATATACATTGATTTCATTCAATATTGATTGTTTTCTTCAGCTGATCTTCTATGTCGGACCTTTCATTGGAGCTGCAGTCGCGGTGAGTTTTTTTTTTTTTCTCTTCCTCTGGCTTTGTGTGTGTGTGTGTGTATATATTGTTTATTTAAATTTTAGGAAAGTATTAGGGTATATATACCGACAAATCTTATATATGTTTATGAGTCTTGTGTATATGCTCTGTACTGATCTTTACACACATACAAGGGGCTAGAGAGAAAAACAGGAGAAAAGGAAGGACTAAAATTGGGCCGAGTTTGAAGAGTATGTGTTTCTCCAACATTCTGTATAAGCATTATTTTTGCACCATGTTTTAGTGAGAATGCCTGTATAAAAGATTGTGTGTAATGGAGAGTTGATGTGATGGGGTGGGATATTGTCTTCACAAGAATCTTCATGACACGGACTTGGAAAGGGTGATGAATTCTTTGAAATAGCTGCAATTGGCATAGGTTTTGGAGGGGGTCAAATTACATGTTAGTGTGGAAAGGGGCCTAGGATGGGAAGTTTTAGGGTTGGTTGAGTTGAGGTTAGATTGAGTATTATAGAGGGTGTAGGTAGTAAAAATTATATTTTAAAATTTTATCAGTAGAATAGATAATAATTGGGTGGCACTAGCACAGTATGGGTGGGTGGTAATAGAAATTGATGAATTTCTTTTTTTGAAAAATCATAAAAAGTTAGATGACTGGAAATGAATCTTATCAAAACGACACCGTGTTAGCAGCGAAAAACATTTGAAGCAAGACTCCTCTGGAAGCCTCGTAGCCCATATAACAGAACCTCTTGAAGCCTTGGATGCAATAAACCCTCCAAAACTCTTAAAATCTTCGTTCAACAACACCACTCTCCGACTCGCTAAATCCTTTTCGAGCACTTCTCTTCTTCTCCTCGTCCATGGTCAGCAATACTCTCTCTCTCTCTCTCTCTCTCTCTCTACCCCCACACACCATCTGCATTACTGAAAATCTTTTGCTGTTAATTGAATTGCAGGAACAATCTCCGTCTCTAGAAGATTGCTTAAAGCTATTGAAAGGCGAAAGAGACGAACAACGCCTAGCAGGTCTGCTTCTGGTTACCAAATTCTGTAAAGGAGACGACCACGCTTCGATTCGTAGGGTTTACGATGCCGTCGGAGTTCGGTTTCTCGATCGCTTACTCAGGACTGGTAATTTCTTATTCCTCTTTTTAGTTGCCGTGAAAATATAGGGAAAAAAAAGTAAAAGGAATTGCGAATTTGTGCTTAGGAAAATGAGGGAAAGCTAAAGAATAAGAAATTCAAATTTCTAATGTAGGAAATGAAAAGAAAATTTGGAAACTGTTCGGTATGAATTTTGAAAGTGTCCCTTTGCTTTAAGGAGCTGAAATTTAGAGCAACTTTTGCTTTCAAGAGCAAGAAAGTACTGCGAAATTGCTAACCAAATGATGTGTTTGGGAAAAGTAGATGAAATTTTTTAATTTTGTTTTTTCTTGAGCTCGGAGCTGAGAAAACATAAACCTTACATTTTTGGAAAATCTTCATTCCTTTATTGAAGTATGATGTTTTGAGGTTGTTTTTGTTAGGGATGGGAAAAGGTGCTGTTAGCAATGATGGAGGTGATAATCGTGATGCCTATTTGCAGCTGTCGGTCACGGTTCTTGCTGCGTTCTGTCGCGTTCCTGAGATTGCTTCGTCTGAAGATATGGTTTCTAAGATTCCGCTGATACTGGAAATTATGCCAAAGGAGTAAGGTTCTTATTACTCTCTCTCTCTCTCTCTCTCTCTCTCTCTCTCTCTGATTAGATCACTTCTCTATATATACACACACACACACACACATATTTCCCTGGTTATTTTTGCTGAATATAAATTATTAATAATACTTTATGATTTCTAGTATTAGGGTAGCTTCAAATTTTGTCACTCTGATTTTTTGTTGAAATTTACACTAATATCAGCTAAGAATAGTAGAGCATTGAATTAGAGGGGAATATTACTTGAATGGCCGCTGAACGAAGGAAAAGTTTAGAATATGGTATTGGAAGATAGTCTCTGCCTTTATGAACGAAATTTCTATGGTGAGAATATGTATGCTAAATAAGGATTAAGGGGATTAGGAAACTGGTACGACTCAAGCTACAGTCATTAAAATTGTGATTTTTGGGTTGGTAAAAAAGAAATTAGTTACTGTGTTCTGTTGTTGAAATATTGTTGAAGAATGCAGGTAGAGGTAGATTAATTATTGCACTCGAGGTATGAGATAAGGAATCAGTTTTTGTTCTTTTAACCATGAAGTGGAGCTCATATTTACTGTTACATTGTTTTGAGAACTTGCGAATTTGACTGCCACAAATGAATACTGTTCGCCTCACTGTAATGGGTTTATGCTTGAGAACATTATTTGAGTTGTGTATCATTTTCTTATGAGAGAGAGAGAGAGAGAAAAGATGAAGCACAAAAACATTAGAGAGAGAGAGAGAGAGAAAGATGCAGCACAAAAAGTAATTACATTTAGAGAGAGAGAGGGAGCCAAGCTCTTCCAAAGAGTAATTACATTTCACTCATCTTGGGGTCTAATCCCCTTTTTTCACAATAAGGCCTATTTATAGGCTTAATAAAAACCCTGAAAAACACATGGAAACTATCTAAAATTAACCTTCGCCTCTATATAACAAATTAGAATTGTAAGTTCTTCTCCCAGAACTCCTAAAATCTTCCAACTAATAAAATCACAGTAATATTAAATAATAAACTTCTACTAAGAAAAAAAAAACGTACTCCATGACCCCATGCACAGAGTCCAATATCAAGATCTAGGTGCATCGATATCTTTAGGCTTTAAGATGAGCAATTCTTCATTCTTGAATATTCTTCTATTTCATTCCATCTTCTCAAGCACTCTCCCCCTCACGCCGTTATCCACCATCCACCAAGCAGCACTTTAACGCTATGTTTGGATTGAGAGAATTGGAGAGAAGAGAAGAGAAAGTTAAATTGGGGAGAAAGTTAGCTTTCTTTCCATCCTATTTGGATAGCCTTCATTAAGGGAAGAGAAAGAGAAAATACTAAGGTATAATTTTCTACATTACCCTTCCTCTCCTAACATTCCAAGCAATGTATGTGAGCAAAATAGTAAACTTGCCTCTTTTCTCTCCAAAACTCTCCAATTTGGAGAGAACAAAAAAACACCCACTTTCTCTCCCACCTCCTCTCCTTTCTCTCCCAATTTGGGAAACCAAACAAGAGAAATGGAGAGAAACTTAAAATTTTTCTCTTCTCTTCTCTCTAATTGTCTCAATCCAAACACAGTGTAAATGACTTAGGTGAAATCTGAGGGATTCCAAATAAAGAGAAAAGGAGGTCGCAAAACAATGAAGGAAAAGATGGTTCACTAACTCCACACTATTCTTATACATGCACCACCTTTTCAAAATTGCCCGCTTTCAACTTATCAAGAGATTTACCATTAGACATTTTTCTCTAACTACTGCCTAAAGAAAGAAAGCCACTTTAGAGGGAGCACAACAGTCCTGTAGCATCTTGGATTAAAAAGGGCCATCCTCAACATTAGCTTCACCATCCCACCTCTCAAGTGATTGTAGCAAGACCTACCTAGCAATAGATGACCTTAAAAAGTGTTCTTGTATTGAGTTTTATTTGATTTGGAAGTACCTTCTATTTAGTACTACTAAGACATGGTTAATTGTTGATTTGCATATTAACTTTTTTATTCAGGTTTCTTCCAAGTTTCAAAGGAGAACCTATTATTTTCTATGTTTCCCAGTTACCCTAATAAATTTTTTATATGAACACGGCTCACATGCAGATCATGCTCATCTGTTCTCGAAGAGTGCTATGAATTTTTATTTCTTGTATCAACTGCTTCTGAAGATGGAATCACAGCGTTGTACGAATCTGGGGGCATCAATATGCTAGCTTCTCAAATGTCCGCTCTTCCCGATGGTAAGAAAATTTATTGTTAACTGAACTATGTCAACAATCTTGTAGAAATTAGCTATTAGATCATTGTGGCATTTAATTTTGGCTCTTTTCATTTGTAGTATCCATAGTGATTGCATGCAAGAGTCTTGCTGTACACATCTCTTTTTTCTTTGGTGGTCATATACATATCTCTTTGATGAAGTCTGAATGTGGGTGAGTCTAAACTCTGAGCCAATGAAAACTGTTGTCATTTATAGCATCCAATGTGATCGTCACCTTCTATAGTGTCTTTGCATCTTCTCAACATACATATATATATATATTTAGAGAGTGAGAGAGAGAGAGACTATGGATTTGCATACCTCAGTTCCAATTTGCACAAAAATAATGGGCAGTTTTTGTGCAGGTTCTCACTGTTTGGAGCTTTCTATGAAACTTGTGCAGTTGATGCTAAGTAAGGTGTCAGTGGACATAATTAACAATGAATACCCATCAGAGTTGTCGATTATGGTGAGCCTAAATTTTATAGCCATTTAGATTTTTTTTTTTTTTCAGTGTAGAATTCGTAATTAGTTTCTGGTTTTGTGGTCTTCTTGGAAGGAAGATTGAATTTTTATTGACTGACTTTATGCAATTAAGCCTTATTGGTGGTAGATGGAATTTTAAACAATGCTTATCATTTTAGGTGGCTACAATTGCGAGGCAATTTGCTGTGTTGCACAATGCCCTGAAATTTGAAGCACTCCACTTACTCTCTGCCATCCTCTCCTCAAAATATTTGGTATGCAAGTATATTTCGGTATGATGTTTTGGGAAAAATCAATGTAGAAAATATGCTATCTTACATTTTAGAAGTTTGTTTTCATTCATTATGGTCACATGAATAAATCTCTTCAGGTCAATTTAAAAAATTGGGTGCTATTTATTGGTCGGATGTCTGCACATGGGACCTTTTAACCATATATATCTACTATGTTGTTCTCAAGGATCTGAACGTGGACAATTTTTAGATGTCCTATTTAATGATAAACTAAAGAAATCTTTTGACATAAAGGTTACATGTTTGAGCAATGCCAACGCAACTGGATTCTTAAGAGACTTTAGGGAGTTAGATCTGGCTATACAGTATCCATAATCCACTATAGTAACTAAGGGAAATGGATAATTTTATAGTCTTAGTTCTAAAAAATAATGGAGGAATATTCCAAAAAAATTATTATAGATATTTCAATATTTTTTTTTTTGGGGGGTGTTCGTCAACGATTGTTTAATATTCTAGTTTGTTGTAAAATAATTCACACATTAATATGCACAGTTCTTGCTCTGGTACATGGCATGACTTTGGATCAGTAATATTATCCTGATATGTCTCAAGTTTGGGATCCCTGCCTTGTTCTAAAGAAGCTTGTTGTGTCATTGACAAACATATCAAATGTCATTCCTAGAGTTCCCCTTCAGCACGTTTGCGCAAAACACACACTCAGTCATCCTCCCTTATTTTCTTGCAACTCAATGCTCAACAAAAGATGCCATTTCATTAAGTTTGAGACATTTACAAGTAAATATGCTACAAAAAGCATATATGGTCTTAAGACCGTCTTCACCTTCCAGCCAATTACTTGCTTCCTTGCAGAAATATTACACACTCATGCACAAAGAATATGATATCATTCAAATGTTCATAGTTATGATGCATATGCTTTTCATTAATTCACTGTGCTAGATTTGAAATTGATTGTGATATCCTCTTGGTATTATCAGGCATCAGTGCATGAAGCTCTTCGCTTAATGTCAAACAACATGTGGGCTACTTATATGCGTGTTGGTATCATGGCCATTTTACAGAATCGTGTTGGTACGTTCAAATAATTATGCTTAATGTCAAGTACAACTCATTTTCTTTATTACAAAATATCCCATTGTTAAGCTGGTACGGTGATGGATTCTTTTCATTCATAGAAATATTTTATGTAGTGTGCAAGAATATCACGAGTTCCTTTCACTGTCAACGATTAATTTGGATCAAGAAAGGTCTCCCTCAGCTTCTTACAGCATTTCTATGGATCTTAGTATCTCTTATATTTGCTTGAAGATTGAAGACCATTTTTAGAGGTCCATACAGTTGGTTCTGCCTTTTGTATGTCTATCTATTATCTAGATTGCATCCCAGTTGATGAGGATTTTCTAGTTTTTGGTATTTTGCTTTTTTGGAGAAGTCTTTTTAGAATATAAAGCAACATGAAATGCCTTTTGGCATGTCGGACTAGACTATCAAGTGTTTCCTCCGCCAAGCAACCACCTCCTCCCCCTGAGTGGCTCTTCTAAAAGCTTTTTTTAGAAGAAAAGGAAGAGGACAAGATGTCCTACTTACACAGAGAACACAACAACAAAACAAAAACAGGAGCAAAATCAATGTCTACAAACTTAGTTCCAATCACCCCTAATAACAAACAAACACCCATGAATTCCTTAGAAACTAAAGCCCAAAAAGATGCCAAATAACAAACTCTATCCCAAAGTTCATCAACCAAGAAGAATCGATCTTCGAAAAGTCTTGCATTTCTTTCCAACCATAACACCTAAAAGATAGTCATCACTATACATCTCCATAAAATTAGTGCCCTAATACCCGAAAGCTCGAAAATCAATCACCAACATATCTGAAGAGAGAGAAGGGCAACCCAACATATATCCACAATTATTCCATAAAACCCTAGCTATTGGGCAATGTATGAACAAATGGTCAGCACTCGCGCCATCCCTACTACACATCACATCACACCACTGAGGAGAAAGATACATAACTGGCCGCCTCCTCTAAGAAGAAAGATACATACCCTTCCTATTGGCTTAATAAAATTAAGGTCTTAACATCTTTCATACACTCACAGAGACAGGCATGAGCATGAGCGTGCATGCATAGTTGCATACACATATATTTGTTTCTTGAGCACTTGCTGTTTCAAATGTTGACTTTGCGTAAGATCCTTGTGAATTTGAAAGTGGAGGTGATTCACATAAACTATGGAGGTTTGTAACCAAATTGATCAGACGTAGACAGGGTTTTGATCTAAGTCTCACACATTTAATTTGTGGTTTGTTAAAATTCAAGAAGTGAAATTATGAAACATAGGTGCTTCTATTTTCCAACACTTCTAGTTCATGTCATTGTTCTTGTTAACCATATCTGGGACTAGATTTGGAATTAGGCAAGAAGGTGAAGTCAGTAGAAGAGTTAGAAGGTGCCTCTTGATGCTCTAATTTCTTGCTCTTTGGTTGATGTTTGTATCGTATTGTAACTGGATGGATAGAAATGTTTGGCGGAATGAGTTATTCCTTAAGTGTCATCTGCTAGTTTTTGTTGATAGGATCTTTTAAACAGATGCAATTTAGGGTGTATCGAACTAGTTGTTTCCTGTTAGTACATATTATCTGAACAATTCATGAAGGGTCTGCATTGTGAATTGATGATACGCTTTATGTTGATTTTCTATTTTGCGGAGCACAAAAATAGTTACTGTTCAGGTTGAAACTTACTGTTGTCTATTTTCATGTCATTTGACGTGCAGCACCAGCTGAAAAGCTTCAGGCCCTTATATTGGCAGAGTCAATGGTATCAATACAGGGGGAGGAGTGGCTGATTGGTCAGACGAATTTACCTGATATGCAAGATCCTATTCCTGCGGACAGGTAAACTATACATCTTGATAGTAGTGGTTGTCTTAAGCCATCCTTGTTGGGTGGGCCACATAAATCATTCTCCACCCCCACCCCACCCCACTTTTTTTTTCTCTCCAGGTGTGTACTGCTTGTCTTAGAGTCATCAAGGGTTGAAGTTGCGGTTCTGCTTAATGAGCTTGCCTACTTGAAATATGAAGCTTCTAAGAATTCATCCCATGCTGAAACAATTCTTTTAAAGCAACGGAACCTAGCAATTGCCTTTTCCTTGGTAGAGAAGATAATTAAATTGATTTCAAGCATCAGTGAAAATGAAGGTACATAATTATTTCATGCATGTGCATTCTAACTCTGAGTCAGGCGATCACAATAAATTCTCAGTAATCTTGCCTTTTCTTTACAAGTTTAAAATTCTATTTTTGTAATGAGGAACGTGTTAAATCTTAACTCATAAAAATTAGTTTAGTAATTTTTTATGTTTGTTATTATTACTGAAAGCATCTTCTTTATATATGCTGGCGCTTTTTCTTAGCTTATCTTTTTCCTTTTTGTGGAATCATTTATAGGGGACCTTATTAGTGAAAGAACTTTCACAAAGGTGATCTCTGGGCTTAATGAGACGATTGGTGTAGTTCTAGAGTACTTGCAAGATGCAAAGGTAAAGAACTTTGGTTGGCACTTTTTGGTTAGTCTTTTGGTAGTTCTTTGTGTTGTTCTTGTCGAGGAAATCTCTTCCTCTTTGTATTCATCTTTTTTTCTCTTAAAAAAGAATAGTGTACAACTCCTTCATTCACAGTTGTGATTCTACAGGATCATGGGCAAAAGAAAGGAGATGATCTTCTTGCTTCCGTGCGGATTATTGGGAGGTATGTTTGCTTGCCATCTCTTCCACGTGGTTATCCGTTTCTTTATGGCATTACAATGAATCAAGATTAATGCAAGTAGTATTAATTTGATGTTCACTTTTAGTTGGATAAACTAAAATTTAAGCATTCTTGTATTTATCAGTACTTAATCATCATCTTCTTTTTGGGAGTTTCCTTTATCTCTTATATTATAAGGGAATCAGTAATAACTATTGATTCCCTTGGTAGTTCTGATGAGTGTAAACCAAGTGGTATGGCTTGAAATTTTAATTAAATTTGACTTTGAAGGAGATATTGGCCTATTATATGATCTATTTCATTAGTTTGAGGAGACGATGAGAGCAGTGTATTAGGTTACATTATTTTCATCAAAATATAATATTTAATGCTTCTGACAAAAAAATTCAGGAACCCTGTATACGCACACGCGGGTACACCCACAGACAGACATACTTACGTTACAAACTCGTTTTTCTTTTATACATTTTTATGCAATATGACTTGAAAAAACTTGAACAATGTTAACCATTATTATTAACAATTGGCCTTGTGGTATTTAAGCTGGTCCCTGTTATATGGGAGAATGCAGGGGCCGAGTACTGCAACGTTCTTTTACCTTAATAAGGCAGCGATTCCCTCTTGCAGCAATGTGGTGTTGATGCATGTTTAGCCCTGCATTGGGCTAGGTCTAGGATATAAAGAAGAGCTATTGTATCATGAAGTACAGAGGCCAGTTGAAATTAACAGCTTAAAAAATGCTTAAACTAGCTTTAAGAAAAGTACAGTGCATGAGTTGGTGCAGGTGTGAGTCCATCGCTATATGTTAATAGAATTTTGTTTCATACATATTATTCCGTTGGTATTTTCCTGAGAAGAGAAACTTGTGCCTTTACATGTTTTGAGGAATCTGTTCATTGCAATGGTATCTGTGGGGTAGAGTCTCCTATTGACATGTTAAGAAGTTGGCTATATTTTTCGATCTTAAATTTAGTACTGATCTAAATATAAATTTTCTGTTCGCTGATATATGCATTTGTTTTAGTTATCTTGCAGAAACACCAGTTGCTTGCAGAGAGAAGGTTAGAGAACTTTTAGAGTATATGCTCTCAATTGAAGGTGAAGATGAACCAAGGTTTGAATAACTTTGACAATAATTTTGGTTCCTGGATTGAAAATAAACATTTCTTGTTTGGGTTATTATACTTAGATACTGACATTTGCTTAATTTCTAAATGATAGCCCATTCCATTCTATATGTTTTTTGCTTCCAATGCTGTGTCAAATAACAATGGAGATTGAAGGATGCAAAGCTTTGGCTTCTTGTGGAGGACATAACGCTGTAAGTTAGTAGAATGTAAATTGATGTGTTCTCTTGAACTTTCATACTTCTGTATCCCAAAAATGTTAAAGTCAATGCATGAGACTCTTCTTTGTCCTGATGATTTGCTTGGTTCTTAATATTCTTTTGTGTCTCTTATCTTAACCCTTGGGTGGACTGTGATATCTCAGAAATCAAACCTAAGGAACTTAGAGAATTCAATCTTACTTTCTACGTGTATTGATGCACTGACATAATATGGTGCTATAATTTGGTGCCAAAGTATTCCATTATTGTGTGAGCATATTGTTTCTGTTTGCAGGTTGTGGAATGCCTCATCAAATTGATTGGACCAAATGGCCATATGGTTGAGGATAATAATTGCATATTCTTGGCTTGTGATACAATCATGAATCTCCTTTTGAAGGTATGTCATCATCATTTCATCCCAATAGTGTACTTAATGATCTTTGCGAAATTATTAAACACCTTTCTTGCTTCTTTCCATCACTAGAGAAAGCAAGTGCGATTTCCATTGGACGAATCTACCTTTGTTCCTCTTTTGAAAGCATTGGCGTATTGGACAGGTACTCTTTTAGTTACTGTGTTAAAAAAATTTGTGTGAAATTTGGAAAATATCAGAATATAACCATTTCTTTTTCCTGTTAGGAGAATATCTGAAAAATTCTCAATAAGTATTAATCTCTGTTATGTCTGCAAAATTGCATCATCCAAGAAAAAGATCATATAGAGACTACTCTTTTGTATTTCGGTGAAGATTTTTGTATTACTTATCTTTTAAAAATTTTCATCATGAAATGATATGAGATTATACTTCAATACTACAAATTAGATATTTGTAAGCTGAAATTGATCCAAAAGTTGATAATTAGGGTGTGAACGGACATTGGTACACCAAATTTTATGTTGAGGGCCTGGAGAAAGTTGAAATGGAGCCAACCTTTATTTTTATTTTTATTTATTTCTTAAAAATTTATACGTTGACATATTGTTTATTGTGAATGTGTGATGCAGTGCTGCTTATAAATTAGAATATAAGGCTGGTTCTGACCAACTAATGGTGACGGAAGTAGGGTTAGGGTTTATAGATAGAAAAATGGTTTGAAGAAATTTTTTCTGAGATTCAAGAGAACAGGTTGCTGGGACTCTGAACAACAATATAATTTGTTCATATAGAATTAAAGAAAATTATAAGAATAGGATAGTGGAGTCTCCCCTATCATGGAACAACGTTCAATGGCATTTCACCAGTAAAGAGTAGGGAATTGCGTAGCCAAAGATGATCTGCATGAGAGAATTGTGTTTATAATTTTTTCTCTTTCTCTCTCTCTCTCTCTCTCTCTCTCTCTTTGGAAGGTACTTTGATTTTAGTCTCCATTTGTATAGCAGTACCAATTAAAGAAACTCTTGATTGGACTTAGTTTTGACTCACAATTAGATACTATCACGGATTCTCTCTAACTCAATTTGATGAATCTAGAAACCATCTAAAACTGAAATATGTTTAATGGAATTCTATTCAGAACAATTAAAAAAAAAAAAAACTAATACAAATGAGTAACTTCTGCTAAGATTAACATCCCCATACAGAAATTATCCTAATTCTTCCAATATGATAAAGATCTTTGATGAAAGAATCCAAGTGACTTGATTAGTAATCAAATCAACTAAAAACATTGACTTGATCAGAATAAATAAATTAGCAAGGTGTTACGCTGTTTTGGGCTCCACACTATGTTGCCAAATCAATGATGGGATTGGGCTGCATAGATGGCAGTATGGCACCAAGCCAAGCCTCTAAGTTTATTATTTCTATCCTAATGAATGATATTATCATCAATGTGCATCTTGTTCCAGAGTTTGGGTGAGGTAATGGAGCTTGTCATCTATTTTATTTTACTTTTCCTTTTTGTTGTATGGTTGTAATTTCTCAAGTGATATTGTTATCTTCGATTTTCTTTGTTCTACATCAGATATATAGTGCATGTAGAATGGATGAGTGCATCTTCCTTTCTCAGTTACTTGCATTGGCAAATTCTTTCCCTTTGAAAAGCTTGGTGGGTGGGATTGGGGGGCCTGAATTTGCAAGTGTACATTTGGGAAGTGGTAGCATTACCATATCTTCACATTCCTCAAAAAGGGGTAAAAAGAAAGAAAAATATGAGTACCTCATGGGTGTAACCTCATGATGCACATTGCGCTTATGCAATCAAGCTGCCCCAAATAATGGTTGCTGTAATTGCTATATCTAGAAAGGAATTGCCTATTGATATAACATGCTTTACCACCAATTCTTTTATTTTACCTTTGCACAAAACTTCTTGTAAGCATATATGTGTCTAATTGAAATTCCTGTGGATATGATTTTCAGAGCATACTGATGACTTCTCTGTTATTATGATGGCTTCAAGCATTTGTGCACTGATATTTGATTATACATCAGAGGAGGCTCTTCTAAATCATCCTAACTTTGATCACAGCACGCTTAATAGTTTGTCTCGGCTCATTGTAAGAAGTTTGGCATCATGTGGGCAGGTAAAGTGTATATTTTCTCAAATGGCCATCTAAGGCCTTGACATTTGGCTGGAATTATGGTTTTGGAACAAGAAATTGAAGTGTACTACATAGGGAAAGAGGAGACATTAAGCATTTAGTGTCGACTAGAATATTTGATTTGATGAGTGTGATGCATTATCTATCACATGGAAATACTTTGGGTGATATAGGAAAGCAAAGTGTAGTCTTATATCATTGCTGTTGAATCGAGGAGGACTTGGATATTGATGAGTTGTGCTCCCATTTTCATTTACTTGACAACCCTTAATGATAGGAAATTGTCATTCTTTCAAGATTTTATTATTATCAAATTACAAGCTGCCCCTTTGATTAAATACAATGCAGGATATGTCTGATAATGCTAAAGAAGAAATAGATCTTATTGAGATAGTTACCGAAGGTATGTTAATCAGTTTCTATTTTGACTTCTGAAATATTGAAAGCATCATTTTACTTGAACCAGTTTCTTTAAAACATGGATTTCTATGCGTTCATGCTTGAATGTCCCTAGACTTTTACCATTGCACCTGACGATGACCCCTTATAGAAGTTTTTATTTATTTGGTTTTTAATTTTCATCAGTGTAATCTTAAGAAGTTTGATTTCTGGGAGTTTGTATTTTAAACCTGGTGCAGGATATTCTCGATGGTCTTATCGGTTCCCCCAGATAAAAGAGGCAGTCGAGAGATGAGTTGATTGTCCTTGGTAAACTGACTCTTTGGTTCTTTCTTCAACTACTCAAGGTAGCTTGGCAATAGCTTCAACGCTCTTTTGATAGACCTCAGTTCATTTCTCTTAACTCATATCACTTATTGGTGAGAGAATTTTAAATTGAGGATATGGTTGCTTGACTTTCTTCTTTCTGAATTAATCAGATGGATATTAAACGATTTGGAAGGGAATATCTACGTGTTTCTAGCCATCCGTAGACATGTCTGAAGATCAACACAACATCTCTCTCTCTCTCTCTCTCTCTCTCTCTCTCTGTGCGTGCACGTGTCTGTGTATTCATCTGTTGCTTTTCTCTTCCTTTGCAAGATGTATGGTAATTTTTGCTGGATATTTATAAATAGAAGTTCTATCATTCTATGCGAGGGAGAGGAAAAATCCCGGTTAAAACTATATAAAACCCCTCAGATCAAGTTTTGAACCACAAATCTCTCTCTGAGGACGAGGCATACCATATAGGCTGCAATTAGGCTGGTAGTTGAATTTTTGCTAACTTGTAATTTATTATTACTATCTTCTCAATAAATAAAAGG
Organism: Hamamelis virginiana; assembly: GCA_017140935.1. Taxonomy (NCBI): domain Eukaryota; kingdom Viridiplantae; phylum Streptophyta; class Magnoliopsida; order Saxifragales; family Hamamelidaceae; genus Hamamelis; species Hamamelis virginiana. Next base: position 1,131,004 of record JAESVK010000290.1, on the reverse strand, counting down.
GGTTGGTGAACCAATTGTCAACCATGAACTTATAGATGTGATGATTATATTTGAAACTCATCCAACAAGATGTAATTATTTCTCTAAAAATTTATGATAAACAAGGGCAGGTGTGGGCCTAGAAATTCTAGCACGTACGTGCCACCGTGCCAAGATCAAAACTTGAACAATGGAGTAGATATGTAGCAGAAAGGTTGCTGGTGTTGGACATATTTTTATTTAAATGAAGAGTTTCTAAGTAAATTTTTTTTTTTTTTATAAAAAAAAAAGAAAAGAAAAGAAAAAGAAATTTGATTGGGTGGGCTAGGATGAAATTTATAATTTGAAATGAAGTTAAAAGGTTCGGGGAGAGCCATACGTAATTGTGTACAAGATTTTTACAAATTTTAAAAGTTATAATTAAATTATAGAGGTTTTCAAAAAATTTGGACTCACCTAGCTAAATACAAGGATTATAATGGACCGACGACCTAGCATAGTTGGTATTTCATCCTCTCGTAAAGTTGAAAGACAAGAGGGGAGGTAAAGCAATATATTTCAAACTTAAGCCAACACCACACGCAGTTTATCAAAAATTATTCAAAAAAAAAAAAAAAAACACAGGAGAGAAAATTATTCAAAAATTCCATTTTAAATTCATTTTTATCTAAAAGTTCTAATATATTTCTTTTAGACCGAAGGTCCTTTTTTTTAATCCAAAAAGTCCAATTTTTTGTTAAATCTCTTATAAAATCTTTTTCAAAGTCAAATTTGCCCCTGCTGAATTGCATATTCCATATTCGTACTGGAAAAAGACCCAGCAGCTCAGAAAAGACACAGGCACTCACTTTAGTTATAGTCATAGCATAACACGTTAGTGATGCCCTTGAAGCTCTCAAACTTAAGCCAACACTACACGCAGTTATCAAACGAGCAGGGGAGGTAAAGCAACCTGACTTTAGGAGCTAATAGGCAGGGCCGGCCCTGAACCAACCGCTTAGGGCCGAGTTTTTTGACGGAAAATTAAGGCCCTCAAGTTAGTTGTCTATAGGTGAGAGTAGTAACAAAAAAGTAATTTTCTTTTCCATGCAAATTATGATTGGGCCTCTCTTGGACTAGAAAAAAATAAAATAAAATAAAAATTGTGGGCGGGCCCCCTTTGTCTCCTTTCTCACTAAAAAAAAAAAAAAAAAATATGTGGACTCCTTCATTTTTGTCTTCACTTTACCTTTCCCACATGGAAGAGCTTATTTTGAAAATTAAAACCATTTTCTACTTCCCAATTCCCACTTAGAACCTCTGTCTCTCTTGCTCTCCTGTCTCTCTCTATCTTGGTGCAAAAGGGTTGGTCCCCCACGGTCCCCACTTTCGGTCTTTCACTCTCTCTCTCCTTGAGTATCAAAGGCCTATTTTTAAGTTTTTGCAATTTATTATTGTTATTAATTATTTTGAGAGTGGAATTTTTTATTTAGGACTTTTAGGCAAGATCTTTGTATTGTAGTATAAATCTATTTATTATCATTTATGGTGAGATTGAAATTTTTGATTTAGGGTTTTAATTTTAGGGTTTTTGATTTAGGGTTTTAATTTTAGGGCTATATGCTTGTTATATATGGTAGCATGAATTTAATAATTGTCATTATTTAGAATTTTTTATTTAGGACTTTTATTTTAGGGCATGTGCTATGTATGTTTGTATAAATTTATTATTGTTCTTAACTTGTTTTGATATTGAGATTTTTTACTAGCAAAGCAAATTAAAATAATAGTATGTAATTTAATATATTACATACAATTTTTTTTTTTTTTTTTGTGCGATTACTAGCAAAGAAAATTAAAAGAATAGTATGTAGTTTAATATATTACATGCATTTTTTTTTTTTTTTTTTGCTAGTAACTAGTAGGGCCCCAGTTTAGGAGTTCGCTTAGGGCCTTCCAAACCTCGGGGCCGGCCCTGCTAATAGGCAATTATGGGAAATCCTAAAGCATCCTATAAAGTGATGTGTTTCTTGTAATTCTGGCATCTTTATAAAGTGATGTGTTTCTTGTAAAACTGATTAATTCTACTAAATTGATGCATTTATATAAACTGATGTGTTTCTGAACTGTGGAACCAAATGCGGAATTGTTCTTGATGAGAATAAAAAGAGAACCTATGCATTTCTCTCTAAATTGATGTGTTTCTTGTAAAACTGATTAATTCCATAAAACTGATGCATTTCTTAATTTACTAATGTGTTTCTTATAAAATTGATGTATGCCTCTAAAAACTTATTAATTCCACACACAAAAATTATGCATTTCTCTGTAAATTGGTGCATTTCTCAGTTTCTTGCAAATACATCAGTTTCCTGCAAAATGAAAAATATAGCAAGACAGAACGAAATAATTTATTGCAAAACCAACCTTGATTCATCTTAAACTGATCTAATTAAGTTTTCTCCTTCATTTCTTTCACCTTCCATTTATTCTCTCTCCTCCCATCCTCCATTTTCACCTCCAATGTTTTATTCCTTGGTGCTCACTGTGAAATTCATGATAAGATTTTCATGGAAGGTCAGCAACAATGGTTTTCATGAGAGAGAGAGAGGATGAAACGTGGAGAAGAACATGTGCCAGCATCAGAGGGAGTAGCAGCGACGAGAGCCGTCGATCAACCTCACGATCAAATTCGATCCGATCCAAGCACCGGCTATACCATTTACCACTGCTATTTCATCGTATTTAGGTTTTCAGCTACACTGCTGTTGCGCTCTCTCTCTCTCTCTCTCTCTCCTTACAAAGAAGAGTGATGATAAATGAGAATTTTTGTCAACTTAATGCCAAGAGGACTTCCTGGTAAAGTGAAAAGATGGGGGAACTTTTAGGTAAAAACAAAATGTATTAAAAGGTCTTATGGGTATAAAGCCCAAAAATACAAATCCCACCCCACCCTAGTTTTTGAGATAGTGGGGTCAAAAGATTTAAAACTCAAACTTTTGACCTTCTATTGAGATTAGTAATAATAATAATAATAATAATAATAAACCCTCCGATTGAGAGAGAATGAAACACTGCTTAATTATAAGGCCAATGATACTATTTGTCATGAGTCTATTAGGTGAAGGTACTGTACCCATTTTATAACTTCAAGATCTTTCCATGGCTATTGGGCCTCGAGAGCGGTGTTGCGACTTTTATAGGAAGGGATATTTTTTATAAAAAAAAAAAAAAAAAAAAAAAAGAAGATAGGAGACTAAGATAAAGGAAGTAAAAATAAAAAAATAAAAATAAGGGAAGACAAATTCAAATTTTCAAAGAGTTATAGGGTACAATTTTTTTAATAAAAATTCAGGCGAGGCAATTGTCCCCCACCGTTTCATGGTTTCGTCCATGCCCGCTTTATAAATCCAAAAATATCCGAGAGCCTATATCCGATATGGGATGAAAAATCTGTAACATTATTTTAGAAACAAATTTTATCGTCTTTTGAGTCATTTTATACTTCTTTTCTTAAAAAATTCTAGATTGTAAAGGGCTTGGTCCATAGTAAAAGCCCAGGTACTCCAATACTCAAAGTCCAAGCCCAAATGCTAATATTCGTCATTCGCTTAAAGAAACAAAAAAAAAAAATTCCTAAAGGTGAAATTAATGCAACCCCTTTAAGTAGTGAGCATATCCTAATAATTTATCTTCCAAAAATGCCCTTATGTAAATTTACCTTAAGTGACAATTTAGTTTTTAAAATAACAACACACACCAACTTAAATGGATATGGATACCTCACAACTAAAAATATCATCTTTATCTTTCCCACCATCATCTTTCATTTTATTCAGGTAATTTATATAGTTCCTGGGCGTATCTCTGATTAGGCATTGGTAATGCTCTTATGGTATTAATATAATGTTAACAATTTGTTATTTGTACATATATTTATGAGAACGGGACACCTAATGCAGCCTATAGCAAATAGCTGGATGAAACACCATGTTCAACCAGTTACAAAGGGATGGGATGTAGCGTATAAGGACTGGATTCAAGAATTTAATGAACTTGTCAGTTCATTCATAATTTATTTGAATATCTGATACAAATGACTCAAAATCCACAAGTGGAAATGGATTCACTCTTGGAGGTGGAACTGTGTCTTGGAAGTTATCCAAGTAAATGTGCATTGCAAGACTCACATTGAAATCAGAATCTATAACTTTAGAAAAAGCTGGTGAAGAAGCAGAATGACTTCGACACTTCTTAGAAGATGTTTTAACGTGATCAAAACCTGTGCCAACTATCTGTATTTATTGTGATAGTCAATCATCTATTGGAATGGCACAAAATGATATGCATAACGGTAAGTCTTGACATAAATATCAAAGACATAATACCGTAAAATATTTGCTCTCAAATGGAGCTATATCCATTGAGTTTAGAAAGTCAAATTCTAACATAGTGGATCCGATAACTAAAGTTTGACTAGAGAACAAGTGAATAACTCATCAAGGGGAATGAGATTAAAGCCTAAATATTAAGAGTTACCATAATGGAAACCCAACCTAGATCCCAAGATCTAGGTTTAAAAGGGACAACCTAATTGTGTGCGACTCAGAAGAATCATTAAGAAGAGAATTCTCTTATATGTTCCTATGATGAGACTGTGATGCCTGTAGCATGAATCAGGGTAAGCTAAGCTTTTAATGATTCTTATATCTTGAATTATTTAAGTGGGGGGGTATAGCAGGATACTCTTAATAAGAATAACCTATATGAGTGTAGAAGGAGCCGCTTCTATGAGAATGGATAAGACTAAGTTCTCTAGAGCACTCTTGAAACTAGGTTTGTTTAGGGCCAAAATGAACACAATTATGAGAACCAAAAATGTCCAGAGGGAAACTATGTGAATTCTATTATCTTGGTTTGCACAAACAGCTGACAGTTCAAGACACCATGTTCACTGATCAGCCAGCAAATTCGATAGTCTTTCATTAAGGAAGGTTCAAGGCCACAAGCTACCTCTCCTGATGTGGGGACTCTCCTTATCTCTCTCTTGAATCAGTTTTTGTTATATGCATGGTTATCCAGCCAATTTTCATTCATGTGGGAGATTGTTATATATTGAATAAAAATTGTGTTGAACAGTTGTGACTGTTCTTTAGGGTCGCGTCTATTCATGGTGTCCATACATAGAGTTGTGTTTATTCATGATGTCTATCTGCAGAGGTACCTTTAGTCTATAAATAGACCACATCCAAAGTCATTTGAGTATGAATTATTACATCCATTTTGTTAGTCTGCATTTAGAGAGAGAGATAGGCATATTTTGTTCGTCGTGCTTGAAGATTGTTGTGCTTCTTCTTCAAGCGTTGATCATTGTATCCTGGGAGACAGACGTCTGACTCTAAGCACCAATAGGAGGGACGAAATCTGTCTTAAGGACATAGTGTCAAACACTAGCCTTGATCAAAACTAACGTAGATTTCTGAATTTCTGAAATATGGAGTTTATGCATTTCTCTTATGTGGACAACAGGTAAGTGATAATTTTCATATTGAATATATTCTTTTATTTATCTTATGCGCTATTGGTTACTTGAATAAAATTCTAGTCTAATAGAATTCTTATTATAGTATTAATTATTTTTTTCTTTATCTAATTGATTAAGTAGTTGTTTTCTACTTGGTATATAATTCTGTGTATACATAATTATTATACATATATTACAACATACGTACATTCTGGATTCTTAATATTATTTGTATGATTTATTTAATTAATTTACTTACACACAATGTTATCCAAATTCTAAATAGTCCAATCATATTTTTTCCAACAAATTGTATATTTCCTCTTTCTGTTTGGTAGAGATAGGCTACTTTTTCTAAATCTATGTACTTTAATGAAAGTGAAAATTCGAAAGGCCTAGAAGAATATTTTTCAATTGTTCTAACTTTAATTGAAGAACATTTTCATATTGTTCGTTTGATTATATCAGAGTCAGAACATTTAGAATATGTTCTAACAATTTAGTCAGAACATATTCCAAATGTTCTACAAAATAAATTAGAACATTTATTATATGTTCTACTAATATAGCCAGAATATTTACAAAATGTTCCCACATGAAAGTCAGAACATTTATAAAATGTTCTACGAATACAGTCAGAACATTGGGGTGTTCCTACAGTTTTTATGATTAGAAATGGGGTTGGGGGTATTTTAGTAAGATTTGGGGTGGGGTACTTAGTATTATTTAGGGTTTATTTATAGTGTGGGTTTGCCTCGAGGGGTTGCAATAACCGCACCCAATTCCTAATCGTCACTCATTTTCTTCAACCACTCCAAAAGAAGCAGACGACTTTCTACAGCTGCCACTTCTTCCTCTCTCAAATCCTAGAGAGAGACGACTCAAATCCTAGAGAGAGAGAGTAGATATATAGAGAGAGACGACAGAGAGATGGTTGTTCTCTAATTCTAGACAGAGAGAGACAGAGAGATGGCTTGTAGCAACTTCTTCTACACCTTACTGATAACTTTCTCAGTAGCTCTTGTAACATACAACATAATTATCTCTGCAAATGCTCCTCTTAAACAAGAATTCCCTAATCCAACAGACCCATCTTCATCATCCACAATATTTTCAGTGGACCCAGTCATCAAGATGCCAGTAGACAGATCAAGAGCCAGCGCCTCTTCAAAGAGGCTGTTCCATACAGCAGTGACAGCCTCAGACTCAGTGTACAATACATGGCAGTGTAGGATCATGTACTACTGGTTCAAAAAGTTCAAGGATGGACCCAATTCTGAGATGGGTGGGTTCACCAGGATCTTGCACTCTGGGAAGCCTGACAAATTCATGGATGAGATCCCTACCTTTGTTGCTCAGCCCCTCCCAGCTGGGATGGATCAGGTATTCTTGGGTTTCTTCTTGTTTCTCAATTTGTTTCTTAGTCTTTGAGAATTATGTTAAATTTGTGGTGGTGGTGTTGTTTTTTGGTTATAGGGTTTTAGGGAATAATTGGTCTTCATAAGTGTTGCGAAATGTCTTGGGATGTTTTATTGTGAGTTTTCTTGGTTTGTTCCTTTTGTATGTTTGATACTAAGGAAATTGGTTTCTTGGAAGCTTCTTCCTTTTCCGTTGTTCAAAATTATGGTTATCCACCCCCTTGTTGAAAATTGTGTTTAGGATACCTTTATGCATAGTGTCAATTTAGGGCCAATAATTCTGCCTGTAACAATGGAGGTCTAGGATAAGGGAATTGGAATTTTGCAAAACCTGATGTACAAGTGATTGCAACAATTCTTGAGAAGAAAATATCCAAACAAGCCTTTAGCTAGAGCTATATTCATTGATACCCTCTGTAACCATACAATATCAGCTATATAGCCAAGAGGCATGGGAAATGCCTTGTCAGCAAAACAAAATAAATCTCAACATAATTCGTTAAGTGGGAATATTCTAACAAATTCAGTTACAGCTAACAATAACAGTAAAATAACAATGGTAATTTGCACCAGACGTGACAATATCCTCCCCTTCAAAGGAATCCTTGTCCTCAAGGATTGAAGTGAGGAAATTGACTTGTGATGGAGGAGTAATCTTCCCAAGTGGCATCTTCAGGGACTGAGTGTGTCCATTGGACCAGAATTTGAGTGATAGCTCTGTTGCCTTTCCGGACCATGCGACGAACCAAAACTTTGAGGGGTTCCACACGCATATGCCCTTCAGGATCAGCCAAAGGAAGTTGGGGCAAGGAAATCTGTGTAGTACCAAGTTTCTTTTTGAGCTGAGATACGTGAAAAACAGGGTGTATGCGGGACCCAATAGGCAATTGCAGACGGTAGGCAACAACACCTATTCGTTCAAGGACTTGAAAGGGACCATAGAACTTGGGACTCGGCTTCAAATTGCGACGGAGCTCAAGAGTGGTTTGGCGATACGGTTGGAGACGGTCAGACGGAGGTAAACCCAATCACCAATTGCAAATTCTCGCTCGGTGCGATTACGGTCTGCATAGTTTTTATAGCAGTGCTTAGCAGAATGCAATGATTCGCGAAGGAGCTCTGTCATAATCTGCCGTTGTTTCAAATGGTCTTCCACAGCAGGAATGGGGATGGAAATAGATGGGGGAATGGCCCATTGGGGTGGTGCATACCCGTATAGAGCTTGGAATGGAGACATATGGAGACCAGAATGGTAGTTTGTGTTAAACCGCCACTCAGCGAGACTGAGCCAGACGTGCCAATTCTTGCGTTTGTAACTTGTCATGCAACGCAGATAGGACTCAAGACAAGCATTAATGCTTTCAGTCTAGCCATCCTTTTCAGGATAGTAACTGGTGCTCAGATGAAGTGAGGTTCCCAAGGCTTTGAAGAGTTCGGTCCAAAAGGCACACAAGAAAATGGACCCTCTGTCAGTGATGATGGAAGAAGGTAGCCCACGAAGCTTATAGATGTTATCCAAGAAAACACGTGCCACTATAGAAGCTGAGAAGGGGTGACTCAAAGCTAAAAAATGGCTGTACTTTGTAAGTCTGTCAACCACCACGAGAATAACAAATTTTCCCTCTGAAGTGGGCAACCCTTCAATAAAATCCATGGAGATGTGACACCAAGCCTGGGTGGGAATGGGGAGAGGTTGTAAAAGACCGGCTGGAGTCACGTTCTCATGTTTATGGCATTGACAAATATCACAAGACTTGATGAATTCTTCTAATTCCTTCCGCATTCCGCGCCAACAAAAATATTGCTTTGCTCGTTGGAGAGAGGCTTGGAAGCCTGAGTGACCCCTTATTGAAGAGGAGTGTATGGCCTCAAGTATCTGTCGGCAGAGAGGACCATGGTTACCTATCAAAAGTTTGCCTTTGTGTCCAAGAATGCCTTGTGAGTAAGAGAAGTTAAGCATACTGGTAGGAGCTGTAAGTAGCTGAGGAATAAGTGATTGAGCAATTGGATCAACAGTATAACTATTTGCAATCTCTGTCAGCCACGCAGGTTGCACCAGAGATAGGGAATTAAGTTCTGCTTGTTCTACAGCAATTCGAGAGAGAGCATCAGCAACTCTATTGTCACTCCCTCGTTTGTATTTCAGCTCAAAGTCATAGCCCAGTAATTTGGAGAGCCAGCGTTGTTGAATCATAGTATGAAAATGTTGTTCCATGAAGAATTTTAAGCTTTGATGGTCTGTATAAATGATAAAGTGGTTTCCTAAAAGGTAAGACCTCCATTTGGTTACTGCCAAGACAATAGCCAAAAATTCTTTTTCATAGGTTGAGAAACCCAAAAATCTCGGACCCAAGGCCTTACTAAAAAAAGAGAGTGGTCTGCCCTCATGCATAAGCACAACCCCAACACCAGTAGAACATGCATCAGTTTCCATTTCGAACAGCTTTGAGAAATTGGGTAAAGCTAGCACTGGAGTGGAAGCCATAGCCCGTTTAAGGAATTGAAAGGCTTGATCTGTATCAGCATTCCAATGGTAAGAATCCTTCTTGAGAAGATCGGTTAATGGCCTACTGATCAAGCCATAATGTTGTACAAACTTTCCGTAGTAACCTGTGAGACCAAGGAATCCTCTTAGGTTTTTGATATTCATTGGAGTAGGCCAATTGATCATACATTGAACTTTGGAGGGATCTGCTGCAACTCTAGTACCCGTAATAATATGTCCCAGGTAGTCAATTTGAGATTGAGCAAAGGAGCACTTAGACCATTTGGCAAATAAGGACTGTTGTCGAAGAATGGACAGCGTAGTGTGGAGATGCACCAAATGTGTCGCAAGGTTAGGGCTATAAACCAAAATGTCATCAAAGAAAACTAGAATAAATTTTCTCAGATGGGGTTGGAAGACATCATTCATCAAATTTTGAAATGTGGCAGGTGCATTAGTAAGCCCAAAAGGCACTCGATATTCGAAATGGCCTTGATGAGTTTGAAATGTTGTTTTTGGTACATCTTGAGGCTTAACACGTATTTGATTAAAGCCAGCTCTGAGATCAATTTTAGAGAATACCTTAGCACCGTGCAACTCATCTAGGAGCTCATCAATGATAGGAATGAGGTATTTGTTTTTTGTGGTAATTGCATTGAGCTTCCTATAATCGACACAAAGCCTCCACCCACCATCCTTTTTCTTAACTAAGATAACAGGGGAAGAAAATGGACTTTGGCTAGCTTGAATAAAACCATTGTCCAACAGTTCTTTTACTAATCCTTCCAATACTGACTTTTGGAAGTAGGGAACCCTGTAGGGTCTCATCTGTGGTGGTATGGAATTAGGCTTGAGGGGTATGTAGTGATCGTGAAACCGAGGTGGCGGTAAGCAAATTGGTTCCCTGAAGACAACTTGAAACTGGTGCTGTAAGTCTTGGACTCCTACAAGGAGAAGTGGAAGAGGAACTTGCTCAGTGGTAATGGAGAATAGATGCCCAATGAAGTTGTTGGTATGTTTCCGCAAAAATCTTTGGATGGTATGGCCAGAAATGATCTTGAGGGACGCGTCATCTACCCCTCCCTTGAGCACTAGGCGTTTACCATTCTTGGTGATAATCAGTTGCATCAGCTTATAATTAAAGGTGATAGGGTTCATCTCTTTCATCCAATCAACTCCCAGCACCATGTCACAGCCACCAAGTGCGAGCACCCGTAAGTCAGCCTCAAAGGAATGCCCCTGCATTGTCTTTAAATCTTGGGCATTTTGAATTACTGAGCAATTTGTTGCCATCAGCCACAGTGACTAAGAGTTGAGCAGTAGACTCCATGAGACAACCACTAGCTTGTGCTGCATCCGGGTCCAAAAAACTGTGAGTGGAACCACTGTCAATAAGGATATTGAGAGTTTTTTTCTTAGCAAACCTTTTGATTTTAAAGGTGTTGTGAGCTAAATTTCCAGAAAGGGCATGGACTGAAACTTCCATATCAGTATCATTAACCGACAGGTCTGATTCCTCTACGACCTCAGGCTCCATAATAATGACGTCCTCATCGCCATCAATGGCTAACATGAACAATTGTTGTTGCGTACACTTGTGGCCTGGTTTGAACACCTCATCACAGTTATAGCATAAACCCTTCTGTCGACGAGCCCTCATTTCAACATATGAAAGTCGTCGAATGGGTAATTGTGTAGTGGGATTCCAGGGTATAGAAGGCGGTGGTGGTGGTTTTGGAGGAGCGGGCTTGGGTGGAAAGGAAATTGGGGTTGTGTGTTTGGGAAAATGAAGTTTCGGTGTGGTTGTGAATGACTGGGGATATGAATTGGATTGGTTTGGAATTATGGGCTGCTGTGAATGGAGTTGAAGAACAGCTTCTTGTTTGCGAGCTAAATGAATAGCTTGGGTTGAAGAGCTAGGACCAAACATTTGTACCACGGCCTTAACATCTGGTTTTAATCCACTAAGGAAGCTGGAGATGAAATAATCCTCGGTCAGATTCCTATTCCGCAGAACCATAAGGGGCTTCAACTCCTCAAAAGTTTATTGATACTCAAGAACAGACCCAGATTGTAGCAATTTATTAAATTCACCGATAAAATCGTCAATTCCAGTATCTTGAAACCGAACACATATATCTTCTGAGAATTGGTCCCATCGAATAGAAGGATTACCTGCTTGGTAATATTGGAACCAAGTATCAGCTCTGCCATCTAGATGAAAAGAAGCCAACACCACCTTCAAGTCATCTCGAAGAGGATAGAGCTGGAAATATTTTCGGCATTTTCGGATCCAAGCTCTGGGGTTGTCACCGTCAAAGTGAGGAAAAAGGATTTTAGGTAGACCTTGATGGTTTGCAACCTCCAATTGCTCCCATGGAGATTCTGCAGACGGAGTGGGTTTGGGGGAAACAATCTGAACAGTCGGAGTCTCTTTCTCCGCCGATTGAATGGAGCTCCCTTCAGCCACAACTCCTTTACCCCGATCCCGATCCATCAATTTGTTCAGTAATTGACATAGGGAGTTGATGCGAGAATCAGTATGTTTTTTGGATTCGACTCTGCTCTAAGAATCAACTTTCAATTGCTCTTGGATGGTAGCAAGATTGGCCTCAATAGTCTTCAACCGTGTACCGTCTGCCATGTTTGAACAGGATCGAAATGCTCTGATACCAGATGTAACAATGGAGGTCTAGGATAAGGGAATTGGAATTCTGCAAAACCTGATCTACAAGTGATTGCAACAATTCTTGAGAGGAAAATATCCAAACAAGCCTTTAGCTAGAGCTATATTCATTGATACCCTCTGTAACCATACAATATCAGTTATATAGCCAAGAGGCATGGGAAATGCCTTGTCAGCAAAACAAAATAAATCTCAACAGAATTCTTTAAATGGGAATATTCTAACAAATTCAGTTACAGCTAACAATTAAAGTAAAATAACAGTAAAATAACAATGGTAATTTGCACCAGACGTGAGACTGCCTCAGAATGATTTTGAATTTGAGAGTTGATTAGGAAAATATAGGGAATAATTAGAAGAAAATTAGGATTAGATTTGTGAGTAACAATGGATTTCATTTTATTTTATTTTTTAAATGTGTCTGTCATTCCATAATATATGGGACAATTTGGGACATTTAAGAATTATTTGTTGTATTCTGGATATTCACTGATAGCCTGATGGTTATTAAAATATACAGAATAAATTCAAGTTTTGTTCATTCTGTGCAAAAATTGGGATGATTATCAGAATTTTGGAAATCACTTGAGAGTTTTGTTGCAATGCTTCCCATTGTTTTTGTCAGAAATCTGGAGGGTTTGAGGTTTTAGGCTAAAATTTTTAAGTTCAGATTCTTTTTGTTGTACTTTGTGGTTTTTCTTTGAACGCTTAATAAACTTTCTATGGAGTAAGAAAACTTCAGGACAAATTTTGTACAAGTTAGTCACCAGCTTCTTGAACAGGTATTTGGGATTTCCATATTGCTTTTTATATTCACATTTTTGTAAAATATGTTTGTGATATACATCAATCAAGCAGAACGACTCAAGGAGGGTTAGAATCAAAGCAATATGAATAATTAACAGGAAAGAAGAAGGAGAGAAAAGGGGGAATGAATAGAAAAAGGGACAGGGGGTGGTCATCTTATTGTTAAATTCAAAAGACTTGAGGTGACCTCTGGTCCGTCTTTGTCATGACTTGGGAAGCTAACAAGCACTTGCACAGCCTTTTAGGTTATGCCATATTAATACTAAGCTGATTAGCATAAAAACAACTCAAAGAGGGTTAGAATTCATATAATTATGGTTGTTAAAGAAGAGAAGTGTCTATCGCTAACGGAGTAATAATTGATAGACTGTAATTCCCCATACTTGTGAGGAATAAATGACAAGCTTGAACTTGGGAATTCTTTGTCTCTGTTCTTTTTTGCTTGCAACTATAAATTATATTACATGAATATATCATCTAATGTCATGTACAGGGTTATATAGTCCTCAACAGGCCTTGGGCGTTTGTACAATGGCTTCAAAAGGCAGACATCAAAGAAGAGTATGAAACACTTCACTCCCTTCTTTTGTGAGGCTTGAGTTTTCTGTATATTGGTAGATTTGGTCTTATAAAAGTTATTCATTCCTTGTTTGCAGTTACATACTAATGGCGGAGCCAGATCATATTATCGTCAAACCCATCCCAAATTTATCTGCAGATGGGCTTGGAGCTGCATTCCCTTTCTTTTATATTGAACCTAAAAAGTATGAATCTGTCCTTAGGAAGTTCTTCCCTGAGGAGAAAGGACCAATTACCAACATTGATCCAATAGGGAATTCTCCAGTTATTGTTGGGAAGGTGTACATACTATCACTGGCTTCATTAATAACTGTGTTTTTTTTTTTTCCCTTTTTTGGTTGTTTTAAATAATATATATTTTCTTTTTAAATGGTATCAGGAATCTCTTAAGAAGATAGCTCCCACATGGATGAATGTTTCCTTGGCCATGAAGAAGGATCCTGAAACAGATAAAGCTTTTGGTTGGGTGCTTGAGATGTAAGCTTTCCCTGATTAGCCCAATAATTTGTTAACTGTACTGTTGGTTCCTTTTCCTCATTGTTTTATCATGATGAATATGTAGGTATGCTTATGCTGTTGCATCTGCTTGGCATGGTGTGGGCAATATTTTGTACAAGGACTTCATGATTCAGGTTTAGAGAGTTCGTTTTTCATATTCAAATCTTTAACCTTTTCAAAGGGGGGAAAAAAAGAAAAAAAAAAAAAAAAAAACAGATAGCAAGTATGCTTGTAAAAAACATCCTGATGATGGCAAGTTGATGTCTTTAGCCTGGCAGCAGCAACCATCTGTTAGTGGCAATCACCTGTTAAAAGAAATGTTTTGAAATTTTGAAGAAGATGATTTTAGGAAGTCTGAAACTATGCTCAATTTTTTCTTATTGAGTGCAAGTAACTGTTGATTTCATACAATTCAATGTTGAACTGATTATTCACTTGGAAATAAATTTTATGTTGTTTGTTGGGTCGAAAGGTGTTCTATGTAATTCAAGGCTGGTAACATGAGCTCATGCTTTTTCCCCTTCAGTCTGCCCGTTATTTTTATTTTCCCAGTCAAATTCAATCTTGAAGATTTCTAAGATTCTTGCTGAAATATATCATTCGCATGGTTTCCTTAGTTTGCAATATTTTCCCATGTAATTCCTGAATTCTGATTTATTCTTAGTGCCTTTGTAATTCCCTATTTGAGTATGCAACTAGGGTGATAAGTAAACAAATCATACATTGGATTAACTCACATTAGTTATACAAATGAAAGATCGACTACACAATAAGCTTGGCATGTTCTGTCATCCCTTATTGTTGGGCATTTGTCTTTCAAAATGCTTTGAAGTTTTCAAAGGGACACATCCTGGAAACCATCTAAGACAATGTCCAAGATTTCCTTTTTTATGTTGATCATCCTTGTTGCTTCCCATCTCAGGATTGGCAACCATGACAGCTTCTAAGTAATTCTGATTGCTATGAAAATAGTTTTGGTGCATCTATTTTGCTTCTGTTTAAGTTACTCATCTATTTTCTGATGCATATCAGCCTCCCTGGGATACAGAAGTTGGCAAGAAGTTCATAATTCATTACACTTATGGATGCGATTATGATATGAAGGTACTTTCTGAGTTCTCTCAGTTTGCTATGTTTGAGTTTCTTTTGAACCATGTATAAATAGAAAGAAAATGCTTTGGGCCTTTGGATTTACTGTCACTGAATATTTTTTAGCTTACCAGAGAGTAGGGAGGGGATAAAGGATCCTGTAATCTAGATATATCTTGGTTTAGTGTCAATTTCATGTCTGACTTTCAGGGTAAGTTAACCTATGGAAAGATTGGAGAATGGAGGTTTGACAAAAGATCCTATGATAAAGTCTGGCCCCCGAAAAATCTTCCATTGCCTCCACCTGGTGTCCCAGAAAGTGTGGTATGTTTCACTTGCCTTGTAATCTTAGCTTTTTGCTGCATAATTAGTTTATACCGAGAAATAAATAACATAACAAAATCAAGGGAAGACGTGATTTGATCAATTCTAGAAACATGTACCTCTGAACAAGTTATTTATCTAGGAAATTTATTATAATGAAGTGCCCTCTTTATTTTATGCAACTTGCATCTTTGGTTAGGTCAGTTATTTTCCCAAAAACTCTTCAATATAAAATGTTTCCTGTGCTCATTATTTCTTTCTTAAATCTTAATTGTAATAGATTGCTGAACCTAGTTAAAATCATGTCTGGATTCATTAATGTGCTTTTTTCTTGTTATATTGATGAGAAGATGTGGCATCACTTGGATTCTCATTGCATATCTTTTCAAACTCAATGTGAAGTCACTATACATTCAATATTTGATATGATGACCATGCTACTTGGTCTGGGAAAATTTGTAGACAAATGCATCCGAATCTGTGACCGTAGGAGGGAAAAAAAGAGCACAATGAAACTTGGGTATTTTAAGTGCCAGTACAAATGGGACCTGCAAGGGATTGGGTCCATGTTGAAATTCTCTGACATTTAAAGTGGGCAGTCATAAATATTTGCTCAAATTTTACTCTTTGAACAGTAAAAACACATACAAAAACCAATCAGCTTGGTTTTTCTCCCATACTCTGCAACGTATGTGGATCCTTAGTTCTTTTTTCTCAATTATTGGCTTCACCTAACCGGTACTTTAAATTTTCATGGAGTGTTCTGAAACCACTTGGAAATTAATAAATTTTCATGGCGTGACAAAAGCTAAAATAGATTCCCATCATAGGGAAAGGAAAGGGAGACAAGCAAACCAACATTTATGAAAAGCAAATTCAACTTATAACCGATACTTTTAAGTTTCTGGTCTTGACCAGGAAAGCAAAATGGTAAATACCATCTGATATCTCCATCCTTTAATTCTTGTTTAATTGAGTTTTATAAGCAAATTTAATCATGGCAGGTGACTCTAGTGAAAATGGTGAATGAAGCATCGGAAAATATTCCTAATTGGGGCTCATAAAGATGTGAACTGGGAGTGGAAGCTGCAGCAGACACTATGCTACATTTGTGGATGGTGAAGGTGTAGGCAGTTTCATATTTTCACAGATACCACGAATGCCAAAGCATTTGCAAAAAATTTGTCTACTCTGTTGTATTGGATTGGTCACACCCCCTGATGTTGGGGTCTAAATACAACTATAGCATATTCTGTCTTGTAACCCAATATTATATCAAAATGATTTTTTTTTTTATTTTTTTATTTTTCCACTCTTGGGAATTAGGTTAAGGTGGTGTTTGGCAAAACTTTTAATATTAAAAAAACCTTTGCAAGAAAGTGATTCCTGAGAATAATTTTTTAGAAAGATAATTAGCAAAAAAATTAGCATATGATGAATGCTGATGCTGGTTTTGTATGAAAATTTTAAGGTTACACATGTCATAAGATAGTAATTTCAGAATGGGATTACGGTTGGTATGAAATGATTCTTTATAAGAATAAATTGGTGTTTTATTATTATTATTTAATGTTAGTAGGAGCCTTTTTTCAAGGAAGATAATTTTCAATGGGTTAAGATAGGTATAAAATATTACATTTTTTGGGGTTAAAATTGGATATTAAAGTTTTTCAGCTTCAGTAGAAGCCTACAAAATCAGTCTCGGAAATATAATTTTTCCAAAATTAGCATTTTTCAAATACTCCTTGGAGATGAACCTCATCTCAAAGTTTATTTTAGGGTTAAATATCCTCAAGTTTCATAAATATTTTATATAACTGAGTCTAATGATTCTATTAACATAAAAATCAGAAAAAAATTTGAAAATCTCAAGAACCCATGGATTAAAATTGGACCTTCATGGTATAAAGTTCTAAACTTAGGGATTGTTGGATGATTTTTTCTTTATTGTAATGGATTTAAAGTCCTTTTGTATTAACTTTTCTTATAATTTCATTTATTTTAGTATTATGGTAAGGAGTACACTGTACCATCTTGTGCGCATTAAACTGAAAGATGGGATGATAATTACATTTTGATTAAATTTTAGATCAAGAAGCTCATTTAGATCTAATGAACGGTCGGTTACGTTAAGCGCCATACATGACTTCTCTGAGGAATGTATTACAGATCACAGGAGCTAACCCCAGCCTTGTTGGAACTTAATAATACGTTGTTGTTTAACAAAACACAAGTACAAAGCGTGTTTTTATAACACGGATTCATTCTGATGTTGTTTGATTTTGTAAGTCGAAAAATATTCTTATGCTTCTTTCATTAAACTTAAAGAGTAGATGTAATTTTTATTTGACCAAAAAAAAAAAAAATAGATGTATTGGGCTGGCCTGAATCACTCTTTGCAACTTCTTTAGAGAGGGGATAATGCAACCCCTTTGAACTATTTGTCCACCCCAACCATTTGTGATTTTTTACCGTTTTATGAAAAAATAAATTGTTTTTAAGAAAACTAGCCGCGTTATCCACTAGAAAACATCATTTTGAACAATTTTGTAAAAGAAAGTTTCTCCAAAATCTATCATTTAAGTACACTTTTTGACCATTTATTATTTTTACAGAATATTTCGATAAAAAATACCAAAAAGTCTACTTAAATGATAAATTTTGGAAAAACTTTCTTCTACAAAGTTATTCAAAATGATGTTTTCTAGTGGATAACGCAGCTAGTTTTCTTAAAAACAATGTATTTTTTCATCAAACGGTAAAAAATCACAAATGATTAGGGATGAACAAATAATTCAAAGGGGTTGCATTATCCGCTCCCCTTCTTTATGTAAAATATCCGCCATCCAAAGAAGTTCTCTCTCTCTCTCTCTCTCTCTCTGTTTGTCTACAATTTTTTTCTACTATATTCCTCATCCTTTCTCACTCTCAATATATCTATAAACTTATACTTGCAAAAACACGCGTAGACTAAGCTCCACCATCTCCAGACGTGATTTTGAATCTCGGAAATCGACTGCCCACCATCAGAGACTATGCTCCACCAACTCACAAGCTCATTAAAGAAATAACTGCCAAACTGATCCATTAATCTCATCATAGATAATTGTATATATGAAATTGTGCTTCACTTGGTTTTGAAAGGCTTCAACCACACCGACTCAGTAGGAAAATGGCACATTTTCTTAAATCTCGCAGGTAAATACATATTCTGATTAGTTGGGTTGCATAAGTAAATAGAAGAAGACAATTAGAAGGTGCACTTGACGTATAGGTGATTCCTATGAGGCTAATTGCAAAACATATTTTGAAATACGGACCGTTAGTTTAAATACATATCTTGCAAATTTCATACTTGCAAAAATTACAATTATCCAAAAAATAATTGTCACTGAGAACAATTATGTCCTTTCTAACTCTTCATAATGTTGCAGTTTTTCCAAGATAGCTTTTTGCCTTTTTCAGAGAAATGGACCGCTGAATTATTTTCATTGAGACTTTTTTTAGGAGCATGACATTCACAAGTTTATCAAATCCAACCCCTAAATTTTTAAAGTCCATTTTGCAATTAGCCCTACGCATCACGTCAGGTGCACCTCATAACAAATTTCCCATATGTATGTGCATAGATATAAATATAGACAGCCTCGATCTTGTCAGCTTCATGCTTTACTTTAGCTAAAGTAAGCACACAACTAGTAGATAATTGTGGGATACGTATTTTGAAAAACTTATTATTGGATTAAATATAATTCTAATGAATGTCATGCATTCCAAGAATCGAGTGATCCAACATCAATGTTTCAAAATCTACTCCGTCACCGTTTTTCTCAACGACATTCCTAATAAACCAATCATTGGATCACTGTGATTTTTGACATATATGACATGCCTAATTACAGTATCTAATCTAATTGTCAGTTTTCAAAATACGTATCCCACAATTATCTATTAACTATATGCTTTCTTTAAATTAAGTAAGCATATGCTAACAGGATCATCTCTATAGATATAGATGAAGGCAAGCATATGCAGGTAATTCACAATACTTGAGGGCCCGTTTGGATAAGCTTCTACTTCCTGTTTTTTTACTTTTAAAAGTAAAATATATATATATATATATATATGAAAATTTTGAGTGCAAAAAATTTGGTAATTACTTAAAAAGTTGAGGTAGCAAGAAATTCTTGCTTCCTCAACTTTTAAAAGTAACTACCAAAATTTTGCACTATAGAAAATATAAAAAACTTTCATTTTTTTACTTTTAAAAGTAGAAAAACAAGAAGTAGAAACTTATCCAAATGCACCCTGAGTAATCCACATTCCTTGTCATCAAAGGATACTATCTTAAAAAGATAAAGGACCATTTTGTGAAGCAATGCTGTTACCTGAGACAAGTATTGGGTATTTTGATTTCATGGGAAAGCATAAAAAGATGAAAGACGGTTGTTTCAAGGTGAGAGAGGGCTCCAGGCATATGGAATGATGATTTTAGAGTCAAGAGCGAGGAGGGAGTTAATCAAAAGTTTATACGATCCAAAACCTATTCCAACCAAGCCAAAAGATCCCAACAGGTGCATGCGGTTTTTATCATTTAAAGTGCCCTTGATGCAAAGGATTGTATTGTAATCTTCAGAGTTAATTGCACCTGTTTTTTTTCCTCCTTTCATTCTGTTAAAGGAATTTGACAAGAAGAATAATGGTGGCAAGCATAATCTTTCAATAAACGTGTTAGTGTATAACAAAGGGTCTAGGCGTACACTTTTCTTGGTGAAGTGGAGAGCAACTTGACAAAGGAACTGGAGGTGGAAGAAGCATACTTTCAAATTTTTGTATACGTGCAATTGTGAAAGTGATTAAAGAAGTTATTGAGGCAAATTCTGGCAGTGGGTACCATGAAGTGGTTGCTTCTGCATGCGTACCTGACTATAACAGCAATCATAGATTTCGAGATAACGCCTTTGATCATATTTAGGCAGAAAATTGACATTCCATATGGATTGATAGTGTTGCAAAAAATGGCAGGGTTTCATTCAAGGAATCAAAAAGATCATCAGTTCAAATAACGCCTGCAATTTTTTGAATTGCAAAAACAAGGAATCTTCTTACCTTCATCCTCATTATTAAAATGATAGTCATACGTTATCTCTTCACCAGGGTATATGTCTCTCTCTGCGAAAAAGACAACCTGCAAGCCCAAAAACCAAAAACCAAAAAAATGATATTCAATGTTCTAGATCTTCCAAGAGTTTAAAACATGTTTCACAACAAAATTCCAAGGGAATGTTCAAAAGCAAATCAAAGGAAGAATGACATCCAGTGGTTACAAAACAATTTTAAATGGCCTATTCGTGCCAAAAATCCTCCAGGAATTTTTCCTTCTTCCCTGAAAGGTCTGTGAATGCCAACATAACAAACCACATTTCTTTAGGACTGTCCATTATTTCCCAAAAATATGAAGGATAATTTTGTGCAAAGAAATGAGCCTCGATTCATAATTGCAAGACTTGGAAAAAAAAGGTACATGCATAGGATAATAACCCTATTTTCAGGGTTCCCTACATGAAACTTCTGAGCTTGGGAATGCAGTTCTATAATATACTTCTCTTGCAACCTTCGAATTGACTGCTATAGGAAAGCAAGTGGGACCTGCTTTTCGAGGAACCATGAAATAAGGACAGTGACACGACTTTTCTTTTTTTTTTTTTGTGTTGAACATATGCATGGAGTCAGTGACCTCAAAAGAAGAAACATAATTAGTGATGCTCATGCATGTGCAACTTGGCATAAAGCGTTGAAATTGAAGTGTCATTGTTACGTATTGGACTAGCACCGGTACTAAGTACTCTATGGTTCGGGTCTTTAGCAGGTATATTGATGATCAATCATTTCTTCCCGGATGCGTTGACATTCCCTTTTTTTTCATACCCTTCTAATGCTAGTGGGTTTTGAAGATAAAAATCCTATATTGGAATTGGTTCTAAATTGAACAGTGGTGTCTAAGCAAACTTAGCGCACGTTTGCATTAGCTTTTCTTAAAATCACTTTTGGAGCTCAAAGTTCCACTTGATCTAAGAGAGGGAGTGATAACCACTTCTAGATAACTTGAGAGGTGATATAACAATTGGCAAAATTTTCATACTAAAAGAGATTGTGGAAAACTAAGAAGCCCCAGCTTTTGCCACAATCACTTCTAGTATGAAAATTTTAACATGTGAAGACATAGTTTGAACATAACTCTAAAGAGAGATGTGAATATATAGCTCTCCAAAGTGACTTTAGAAAAAGCTAACAAAAACAAGCCCTTAGTAATTGGTCTCACAACCACCAAGCAAAATGCAAAGCAAAAGTGGCCAATGAAAGCCTTTTTTCCCTCCGAACAGATCCTGCGAATCTGGCTAAATTTACATTCACAACCTCATGAAAGATTATAAAGAAATATATTTGAATTTTGAATTACCTTCTTTTCGTTCCTCACTGAAATTACTTTGGCAACGCAATTTGGCTGGACATGTAAAAATTGACAATGAGTAAGAAAATGAGTTAAAGCACATAATGGTTAAAAAAAATGTTCAGGTAGCAATCTTGTTAGCACAAGTTCAGGACCCAACTGCAATACAACACAACCAACTATTCAATTCTGAAATTATAAAATTCTTTGCTGTCTTTTTCGTGCTTAAGTGGGTTTTTTATTGGACATTCTCACATTCCTGAACTTTTATGACAAAATTGATAGATCATTCAAATGAAAGTTGTTCTACAGTGCAAAGTATTGATAGTTACTTTTAAAAGTTCCAATAAACATTCACTTTTTTTCTTTTAAAAGTAAAACACAAGAAGTGGTAGCTTATCCAAACATAAAAATATCACTGGAAAAGATCGAATTGAATATATGAAAGAAATATAATTACCAGGCATGAATGGTTGACAAAACGAGCAATCCCCCCTTTGCGGGTAGCATCAATAATATGCTCTTTATCTATTCTAAAGAAGTAGCATGCGCTCTTATACTGAAGTTTCCTTCCAGATTGATACTCGCTCTCTCTTTTATCAGCCACACGGAGACCCACTATCTCACCCACATATTCAACAACCTATAAGAACATGCAAACAAATCATACTTTCTAATCATAACAAGAATGAGTTTCTAAATTCAGAAAAGCCAAAAAAGAGCTAACCATGGCACCACGCGAAATGAATCGAGATGTGTAAAGACCAAGGGCATGTATGCCAGACTTGTATACAACCAAATGTTTCCAACCCTTTGCTTGTTTGTAGCGAGCATACTCTTTCTGCAAGTAATAGAAAAAGAACACCGGGTACTTGTTATTTAACCTTCCAGTGAAAATAAAATATTTCAAATCCTGCCATTTCAGTAAGCAATTAGGCAAAAACTAGAAATAGATAATCTATAACAACAAACAAAAAAAAAAAACCAGGAACTTCAGCATTTTGCTTCTTCTTCTTTTTTCCCTTTTTTCGCTCTTCCTCATCCAAATGAAAAATGTCATTATTAAATATTGTAGTTAACAAACCCCCCCCCCCCCCCCCAAAAAAAAAAAAAAAAAAACAAAAAAAACAAAAAAAACAAAAAAACAAAAAAAAAACAAAAACAAAAAACAAAAAACACAAAAGACAAGAAGTTCTATCACTGGCAAAGTTGCAAAATAAATTGAAATTTTAAGCAAGCAAAAAGGTTGTTTCTAAATTTTCCCAATTTTTTCTGTAAAAATGTCCAACGCATTTGCAATTAAGCGGAAACCCAAATAAAACAAAAGGGAGGACACAATAGTTTACATTGAAACTTATAGAAGTTCATACACCTTATTCAACCGTAAACAATGGCATAAACATCATTGCGCAGATGATCATATCTGTTAAGCTTAACAACTAATGCACTACATTCTATTTCGATTTACATTTACATTTACATCACGAAAATACAAAATAATCAACTATAAATTGTCTAACCTAAAAATTCAGTGCTTAAATAGATTCTAATACAGCATAGTTTCCTCCTAACACATTAAATAAGCAACCAGTCAGAAGTTGTGTAAGCACTTGAATATACCCGACAATCATACTCAATATCTGAAATTGGTTGCTTTGGAAGCCCTTTTGTGCAGGACTTTTGCCCATTGATATGAAGCCATGCGTTTAACTGCTCCTGAGGAACAAGGCATCCGCCATTTCCATTTGATTGATAGTAAGGATTATGCCGGAAGCCATCCCGTTTGCGACCCTTATAACCCTAATAGATAAAATGTTTTAAAATAATCAAAGCATAGATACCTCAGTTTGCTGGTATCCTAATGCACCAAATAAATTCCAATCAAGGGAAGAAATACCTCTGTCCTAGCACAGGTTAATTCCTTCTCTCCTGGACAGCTAGTTTCAGTGTCAGCTGGTTCTCCATCAGATTCACACAGGGGGAACGTTGCATGAAGCACACATCTTCCATAGAAACCAACACTTTCATTATCAACACCTTCAACCTCACTTTGCAATAGACCCTGCGATCAATACAACTAAGCTAAATGAGTAGGGCAAGCAGACAAAATCACTTATTTCTTACAAGAATGACATTGTATCTCTTCTTTTGTAAAAAATTAGCAAAACAAATAAGATTTATGAGAGTTTTAGGAAAAGAAACAAAGAATAAACCAACAATGTAACAAGTAAATATTTTTATGGCCCGCTCATTATGTGTTATACATACATAACAGATTAACAGGTGATTCCCAAGCCTAGGTTCCAGGGTGAGGCGAATATGTCACTCATAGCACGTCATATAAAGCATGTTTTGCAAGTGCATAAAACGTGAATGTATTGTCTTGGAGATTCCCTCAACCATGATAAGCCAGCATCATTTTATTACACTTCATATTATACAATCATACGATTAGTTCCTCAGGTTGGATCATCAGATGCACTGCTTCAGGATCTTTACACTTGCACTTCAAAACTTTATATCATGAAATCAGTAAAGCATAAATAGATTTTCAGTTGAGGAAATGAAAAAAGGCGTGGTGGCTTGTCACCTAAAAATAGATAAGACTGAAGAAAGCAGAGTGGCAAAAACAGGATTCAAGTAGCAAATCACGAGCAGTTGGAATAAGGCTTTGTTGAGAAAATTCATAGTTATTAAAGGCGCAAGGCGCACCCTAGGCGCAAGGCTCCAAAAAAAAAAGAGCGGGCCTAAGGGAAGTGAGACGCACATTTTAATAAAACTAGTACTAAAATATTTGATTAAATGCAACTAAGAAAAATAAATCAATCTACACATAAACAGGCCAGCAACTCATGAGAAGCATGAAAAAAATCTGCAGTCTAGCAGGTAGCAGACTAGTTTCTGATAAACTTGAAATATTTTTTTAAAAAAAAAGGAGCTAAATAATAAAATTGAAGCAACAGCCAGCAAGCAGCAGAGCATGATAATGGCATTGCATTGAATTAACATACATTGATACAAAAAGCATGAAGCAAAAAAAGAAGAAGAAGAAGAAGAAGAATAAGAATGGCAGTAGGTAAAAGCATGGGAAAAAAAACCAGTATCACTGCTGGCAGTAGCGAAGAAGAAGAAGAAGAATGGCAGCAAGGGAAAAAAACCAGCAGCAACATTGCAGAGAAGAAGAAGAAGAATGGCAGCCGACGGCAGCAGGGGAAAACAAACCAGCAGACACTCGCCTGTAGGGGCTGTAGGAGATTAACAAAGGCTGCTGGAGAAGAAGCTGCCCTTTGTTGCAGAAGTCAGAAGAGACCTTAGGGGATTTTTGGTTTCTTCCTTTCTTCTTTCCTCTTCTTCTTACTTTCTTTTTCCTTTTTTTGTTTTTAATGTTAAGTTACAAATAAGATTCATCAGAATCTAATGGCTGGGAATAATTACAATATAAGATTAAATAAAAAAAATTGCTAAAAGAGCCTGACTTCCTTCAGGCGCGCTTTTCTTGTGCCTTGCGCCTGTCAAAAAAGCCCACTAAGGCGCGCTTTTTTGGGGCTTTATGGACTGCGCCTCGCCTAGCTCGAAGCCAGGCTCAATAGCTGCGCCCGCCTGCACCTTGCACGCTTTTCACAACTATGAATAAATTTGAATTTATTTTTGCCAAATAAAACAAACGGAAACAATCTAGGCTTCATTGTACTACGAAAAAAAAATATATAGGATTATTTGTAGAAAATACAAACACAAATCAAGTATGGATTAGAAACAGGAATAGTGAGGTGAGGACATTTTTATCCTCCTTAATTCTTTTTGAGCTCTCTCTCTCTCTGAAACACTACTTGACCTTTCTCAATTTTACTTATTCATATTTTTTATTAGTATACTGTACTTTTGTTTTTCTTGTTAAGCGAGATAATTCAGGGGGGGTTCCATGAGAAGTAGCCTAAAACTCAATTAAGCTTTTTGCATTAAGATGGCAATTGCATATGGTAAGAACAAAGATGTGCTCGCCCCACTACTAAAAAGAATCAATTCAGTGGATATAGAATGTGAAAATGGATCTTATTTTTTATCCAAGTATAACTTCGCTTGAGAGGAGCAACAAAAAATCAAAAAATTAAAATCAAATAACACTAACCATTCGTATTTAGGGTTGTGAAAATGAGAAAAATCTCACTGCCTACTAAATGATCTAGTGAGTAAAGGAATTGGCTATAAATAAATAAATTTACGGACGTCAACTATGAAAATGCAATTGTCTTTTCAATGACATTTAAAAACTTTATTGCCTATATTACCCATTTAACACAAACAATCATCAATGGTCCTTGCTAGCCTCTCTTGTATGTGGAGACTTCCTTTGGTAATAACTTTCGTTTCTTATCAGAAAAATTAAGCAGACATAAATCTCATTACAAAGCATCCTTCGAAACACAATTCTTATTGCATAAAGAAATAACAATATGATTGTTGACAATAGAAAGCTCCTAACTCCCACTCCCATTGGGAGTATACACAAAAACACTAAGGTGCCACATTGATCAACTTCGACCTCGACCGCTAAGGTGGTCGATCCTTACCGATGGACGGTTCCTTAGACCCTAACCTTCATGCTACTCCCTCGCCCTAGGGTCGACCTCAGCAAGTCCTTGCTCTCGGGGTCGACCTCAGCAAATCCTCGCCCTTAGGGTTGATCTCAGCAACTCCTTGACCTCAGGGTCGACCTCAACAAATTTTTCATCGACAGGGCCTCCCGCCTCAGGGTGGATGTTCATCTCAAATTCTCAAGATGGATGCCCACTTCGAGTGGACGTAGATGCTTCCAAAGCAATGGTGCCCCACCTTAGGGTGGATGCATACCTCTTGGTAGAAGATAGGGATGCGCGAGTTACCCTAGCTCCACCTAATGGAAACATCCAACCACTTATGTTGACCTAGGTCGATGACACGACCCGAGGGCTCAGTCTCAAGCTTGGTATCAACATGGAGGGGTAAGGTCAGGGTTTTAAGTATCGGGTTACAGACCCATAACGGTAACGATAAAGATGTAACGGGTATCGGGTGTATCGGGTGATACGTAATGGGTATCGGGCGCCAAGACTGTGAATTTTTTTTTCTTTTTGCACACCAACCCCTAAAAGCAGTAATACGCATATCTTTACCCTATACTAATGTATATTAATGTTTTCAAAGAGTTCTAGTGAATTTATTTCAAGTTCTTCACAAATCATTAGTTTGTTACTCAATTAAAATTAATTGGGTAATGAACTAGAACTCTTTGAATATAAACAAATATGTTAAAAATTCATGTACGACCGTAATTTACAATTAGTTTGAAAAATATTATTTGTGATATATTTTTACAATATACTATGTAAGTTATAAGTTACTACCTTGCAAGGTAAAAAGTTTTAAAATAAAACCAAAATTTTGTTTGAATTGTATTATAATTTTTTAAATGTTATTAAATTTTTTATTTACTCTTTTAAGAATTAAAGTTTTGGCATATTTTTTTAATTATAATTTTTTTTTGGCATTTAAGTTTAATTTGCTTTGAAATATTTATATCTATTTAAAAAAGCAAACCAAAATAAGCAATTTTAATTTTATAAAAAATTTATAAATTAATAAAATTTGTAATATTAAATTAGAAGTTAACTTAATTACACAAGTCAATTAACAATTGGTTAATACTAAATAATCAAACTTACATAAAATGAAATAAAAAAGGAAAGCAGCGGGGAGATATATAGTCATACGTCTCGAGCCTCTCGAGTGTTTTTGAACAGTAGGGGGTGTGTATCTACACACACACACACACATATATACATATATGGGTGGGTGGAGAGTGGAGACCACAATGCCCCCACCAAAAGGAGGAGCCCGCCAATTGCTTCCCTTACGTGACAGCGGCGGTGGAGTCCTCACCGGCAACTACGGCACTGTGCAAGTAAGTCCTCTCACTTGAACTCACAATATGCTTTTTCTTCTTCTCTCCTTTTTATCTTCTAATTTCTTCTTATTTTCTCTCAATCCAACACATAAGGGATTAAAATCATGAGACTTCATCATTTCTATTTGAAAGAAAAGCAAAGTAGTGTAATGATTGTTAGGAATCTCTGCTTGCATCAGAGAGCTATGGTTTCCAGTCATTCATGTGAGTGCAATGGGAATTGGGGTGCAACGGCCTTTACACACCGTATCGGGCCGATACGCTGTGAATTGCTTTACACATATAATATCAAGGTGTAAAGCGTACAAGAGGCTTTAAAATCCCATATGTATCGGGCGATACTTAAAACTATGGGTAACGTCGACCAATGGCCATTGGCGACCCTCCCACTGCTCTCAGGGATGGTTTGAGGGGATGTGGATTAGGGGTTGGGACGAAGGCTCGCTGGGCGGAGAGACGCTCCACCCCCCCCCCCCCCCACCGTCGAGGTTGAGGGGGTTGGTTGCTCTTTGTCTTGGCCTTCTCATGGAAAAAATGAGGATGACGTCGTCTTCAAACACGTGGCGAATGCAGCGCAACTCATGACTTGCAGTTGTTGACCGGTCACATTGGTAAGCGTGCCTATGCATGCAACACTGACCATGGCAAGCATGTGCCCTCAGGGCCAGACCTTAACCCTTGACCTTGGATAACTCATCTTGAACCTATGTTGAAGGGACAACACAAGGGGCATGCATACAAGGTTGTCAAGGCTTAGAACCCTCCCATTGGTTCACCCTTGCCTCCTTAGCTATCTCTCACCGTCCGTCTCACTATAAAAGCACATGCTTCCAATAAAATAGACACCTTTCTTGGATTTCGACCTTTTTGGCTTATACACACTCTCTCTCTCCGGAGGGATTTTGGATAAGGGACCCATCAATACTCTACTGGCCAAGGTCGATGGTTGTTGTTGCATTCATATCTCCTCTTTGGATACAAAGGCAAGAGAAGGGCCGACTCCGATCCCCCTAACTGCCTTGGTTACCTCATTTGTCTCTGGGATGCTCCATTCTCCCCCATCCACGGTCCACTCTCTCACCATCCCATCATCATTGCATGGCCAACCTCAAGGTTGACAGACCTCCCCACTTTCCACCGTAAACAATGATTAAAGTGGAAGTAAAGCATTGAAGGATTATTCACAGTTAGACAACAAACCAAGGTTATGATTAAGAATGTAAATTGTAAAGCAAGCAGCAGACTTCGATTTAATTCAATGGGGCAGGTTAAATCAAATAATTAGGGAACACAAATCAGGTAACAGTCACATATTTTGAGAGAAGTGAAAACCTTTTGGTGAGCACACCAAGGATGAAATTGAACAGAGCAATTCACAACCCTGCACCGTATACATGAACCACCCGGTCGGTCACAAATTGAGCAAACCTGAGATAAAGAACAATTAACATTTAGATCATTAGTTAAACATTATGAACATATAATCAAGAGAAGTTAAAATGTTTTGTTACCTACTATACTATGCAAACATCGAAGGACCGATGCTAAATTCAAGGTTCATGACTGAGTAGATAACTTAGTTTACTCAAAAGAGAAAACATAATTTTGATTTTTTTAATCAAGAAAAGTGAACGCATAATTATCAATTACATTATAAACCATGGTTACCTAGCATAGGCTGACATATGCTACTGAGTATTGTATATCTACTTTTGCCTCATAAATATAACTGAGTTCAGTGCTTACCACATTTACTCTAGGACGTGAAGCACCAGATATATCAAAAGCACTCATGGTGTCAACATTTGGGCATCGTGTGCCTGGTGTCCAGAGTCCACAAACCATATGAACCCACTGCTTAACAGTCGAATCAAGTGCTCCTGCTGTTATGCTGTTGTGTACCTTCAAATTTCTAGGAGAACCAGGTGAATTCTTCACAATTTCTGATTGATTCTGCAGATCCATTTTCCACATGGCTGCACAAGACGGCTCAATATTTACAGGCCTTATTACAGGAAATAAATCACCTTCAGATTCAGATCTTGAGGAATTCAAGATGCCCAGCTTATCCTTCAAAGCTTCAGGAGGGATTTTGTTCTTAGGTCGGTATTCTGTCTCCATCTTCCAAGCTTGCAAAAGGCTTTTCACAATATTGCGACTCCGCAGGGCTCGAGTCATTGCCCCACCTCCATAACCACAGAGAACACAAGCCTGGATGATTGGAACCGAGAATGAACAAGGAAGTAGAGAACCAAAAAAAATACATGCAGAAGAAAAGTATGCAGATCATATATACATCCAGCAATAGTCGCTTAATCAAAACAGAGAATAATGATTGTCACATAAATGTGGACATAATATTTGAATCAAGCACGTCTAATTGTACTCATATCCAGAAACACAAACATTTTAGGCTCACTCATATATACATACATAAATTATTAATTTTCTTATGGGAACGTATGCATGCAAGCTTACGTGAGGACTTAGGTTTTTAGCCAATGTGGGATAAGTATTTTGAAAAACCGACCGTTGGATTAGATATTCTTGTGCATGTCGTGAATACCAAAAATCATTGTGATCCAACGGTCAGTTTCTAAAATACAAACTGAAAAACTTTGATATTTTTCACCATTAAATACCGTAAGAGTTTTTCATAGTCTATATTTTAGAAACAGAGACTTGGATCACTTTGATTTTTGGTATGCATGACATGTATAAATGGAGTATCTAATCCAACTGTCGGTTTTTCAAAATACCTATCCCATATTGGTTAAAAACCCAAGTCCTCATATAAGCTTATGTGTACATACCTTGAAGAAGATAACTCTTCACACACACACACACAGGGATTCTATTGTAGAACGCACCTTAAGAAAAATTTAATAAGGTGACCTACATATGGCAATTGCAAAACAAATTTTCGACTATTGATTAGATACACTTCTTATGAATTTCATGCTCACCAAAAAGCACATTGATTCAACGATCAGTTTCTGAAAAATGTCACTGTGAAAAATTGTGGCTTTTTTGTTCATGTATCTATACTATTATATAAAAAGCAGTACAATGATGTGGCATTTTTATATTTCTTCCCCACTTCATTCTCTTCTCTCCTTAATTCTCTCATCCCCTTCATTCTTATTGATTTTGGCCCCACTTAAAGTTATCTGGCATTATAACATTAGTCCAACTAATTAACTAAATTTTAGATTTTCAAGATTCTTTATTCAATTCATACATGGGTCCCACCCATATAAGTTTTATTTCTCTTTTCATAATTAATTATTTTTATTTAAATTGTGGATCCCATCTAACTTCTCCCCTCTCTCGTCTTGATTATTTTTTATTTTTCATTTAAAAAATTGGTTTCATTTGACTTTCTATTTTGTTTGTGCTATTTTAAAATTTTATCCAATCTCTTTAACATTTTTAAATTATTCTAATGTATCAAATACATACTCTAATCCCAATTTAATTAAGATCGAACGATCAATATCATCTAATCAAATAATTATTTTATACAATTATAATTTATTAGAGAAAACCTTATTAATAAGTCCCATGC
>JAESVK010000290.1:1075484-1098817 GCA_017140935.1 Hamamelis virginiana | reverse complement strand
TCAAAAACAAAGTTAGTCCCTACATGGTCCATAAAAATTGATAGTTTCATCCACATAAAGATGAGAGATGCACCTACAAACCAAGGCCGATCAAAAACAAAGTTAGTCCCTACATGGTCCATAAAAAGAGATAGTTTCATCCACGTAAAGATGAGAGATGCACCCCCCTTTCTTCACCACCTCCTTCCGCACCAAAACCATCAACCAAACTAACATCTAAAGCGCTTTTAACATCCTATTCAATGAGACTCAATCATAGTGACAAAAAGAAAAAGACAAAGGATCTCCTTGCCTAACACCCCTCAAACTCCTAAAAAACCATGAAGGCACTCATTCACGAAAACCAAGAAAGAAGCCACATAAATACACAAGTTTCCTAAAAATTCCTTCATTTATCCCCAAACCCTATCCTTCTTAACAAATAAAGAAGGAACCTCAGATTCACATGATCATAAGCTTTCTCTAAATTTAACTTAACAAGAAATCCCACTTCAAGTCTTGAATCCAACCATCCATTACCTTTTACCACATCATCCAAGATTTGTCCGTCCCCAAAAATATATAAAAAGCATTGCATAGAAAACAGCCAAATATGTCTAACAAGAAGATCGTACAAGAATCATGAATAACAAGACTCTTGTATAAGACACAAGTACAAGAAATAAATTACAGCACAAGAAGCAATTTATAACGGGGATTAATATTAGATAAAAAACTGTATTCAACTAGCAGTCAAATTTCTTACAATGTCTTTTGAACTTGTCCTGCACGGTCTGCAATACCAATGACCTTTGGGTACTTTGGCAACACCATAGCAAGCCTGATGCACCTGCTTAGCATGATGCTAATCAGTCTTACAGAATCATTATAAGAGAAATTATAATAAGATTTACGTTAAACGTGATTTTAATAGCAACATACCCAGATTAAGCATCGACTGCACTCCACCAAGCAATTGACTTCATCTTTGTTTGAGCTTCCACAAACGCAGCAGAATGCATCTGAATCCGAGATAAAGGACTCGCATCTGTGCTCTTTAATTGATCTAAACCATAACCAAGAAAGATCAAAGGATTCATGATTAAGCTATAACAATATAAAGAAGGTAGCCTACAAGTTACTATAACAATATCGTAGTGAAAATATCAATTGAATTGCTTACTTTTTGGCATTAACATTACATAATTCAATGCTGTGACGTTCACTATCATCGGTACTCTTTAAAAACAACCCCACAGATCTGCATTTCTTTTGTGCTGCATCGCATTTTGAAATCTTCATAAGAGAAAAGTTTGAAGAACTGGATTTTTTTCCTGATGATAAACAAATAATCAAATATTAATGATGTAAAAAAAGGGCACAATACAAAGAGGCCAAGGAAAGTAGAAGACCACCATTAGAATGCCATGCATCCAAATGAACTTATTATTGACAAAGCCATTTCAGATACCTAAATGAGCATCAATTATTCTTCCACACATACAGAAAATAGAGCAATACCCCAAAAAAAATAAATGTAGAATGGCACACATCAAATAAACCCATTAAAAATATAGCCATTTTAGGTATTAAAATAACAATCAATTCTTCAGCACATCAGTATTTCCAAGAAATTAACCTGCAGAAGAACCAGCAGGGCCTGAGCAAGCTAGCAACTCTATTCAGTGTGCTACCTGGGTGACAGCAATTTCCTAATTGGATACTTACAACTTGTAGTAGGGCCTGAGCAAGCGATAATAGCAAGATGGTCACTTAGGAGGGGCAAAGCGATGACAAGGTGCTTGTAAAGTTACATAGGCATGGAATTATTTAAATAAAAACTATCAAATGTAGAATACTTGTGCAACTAACAATTAGAATTTCAAACCAGTGCCTACAAAATCCCAAAACTAGTTTACACTTGCAATAAACTTAAATACATCAAAAACACAAAGTTGCAGGTCCTGTAATATTTTTATAATACAAGATGCATTCATGTATATGGTTCACGTTTATTTTTTATTTTTTTTTTGGCTATACAGGTATCGTGGGCCAGCTTGCGCGCACAAGACTAAGTCCATCACCCCGAACAAGGCTTGCGCCTTGCGGTCCGTGGCCCCAGATATATGGTTCATGTTATATTATACATATTATGGCCAATATGTTCTCACTTTACCAATGAAGATTGAAAAAACATATTTAAGTTTCTGTGATTCTTCCACAAACACACACCCTACTACATGTTCACAAATGCACATATAACCATAAAAGCATCTGTAGGTTTCAAAAGTTTCTGTGATCAACACCCTATTTCATTGTGGAAGAACACCACCCATGTCCATATACACATTTCATATTTTATAAACAAAATTTATGACAATTTTCTTTTCCAAAGCAAAGTTCTGTTTCCCTCTAATAATTATGACTTCGTGGAATCATATTTTATTATCTATTAGAGAATATTACTTAAAAGCAATTATTGTATTTGTTTTTTTTTTCTTCTGAAGTCCCATCTTATATCCTTGTGTATTCATTACCTGTTCCTATAGGACCTATACAAATTTTATTTGTAGGCATATCTATACTATTATAGAAAGCCAATTCTCGTTTTAGTTTCTCAACAGTTAGGTATTATCTCCCCTTCTATTACAACAGTATCTACCATCATTCTTTGCCACAGCATTAATATACATCCATTGAGAAGGAAAATGCTATATCTCCCAAAAGTGTATCCCAAATGATGTGGCGGTTGATCTAACCCTTCTTTTTTTAGCAAAGTCTTTAATTAATAATAAATGAAGGTTAGGATTGATTTGGGATGGTTTTTTGGGATATATAGCATTACTCCATTGAGAACCATCTAACCCCCGTCCACACACGTCTCCCCCCCCCCCCTCTTGCTTTTCCCACCACCTCTCTCTCTACCACACATTGCATAACACATGCCACCCTCATGTGTTTGTGTGTGTGTTTGTATTTAAATGTATGTATATATATGCAGAAATGATCCCATCAGCATATGCTTATATAAGCTTATATAAGCATGAAGCCCATAAACAATTGTGGGATACATATTTTGAAAAACTAACCATTGGATAGATATTATACTTATGCATGTCATGTCTGTCAAAAATCACAACGATCAATGATCTGACAACCAGTTTCTCTCAGAAAAACTGACAGTTTTCAATAGCTATATTTTGAAATTCTAAAATTGGATCACAGTGATTTTTGGCATGCATGACATCCACAAGTACAATACCCAATCCAACCGTCAATTTTTCAAAATATGCATCTCACAATAACACTATAAATTCTCTCCCTCTCATTCATGTGCTATTGTACTTGGGCATGCCATTATGCATAAACAGATAAGTATATTTGACAATGAGTATAAAAAAGTATTTTTGATACTATTAATAATTTTAAAATTAATTATGCAATAATAGAGGAAAGTTTAATGATGTAAGGAGAAGAATACTTCATATAAATCAAAGAGAAAAGAGCCATATGCATTATTCTAAAAACTGAAGCTTGTCACATAAATGCATTATTCTAAAAATTGAAACTTGTCGCATAAATGCATTATTCTAAAAATTGAAATCTGTCACAAATAGATTGGAAATAAAAAAATTTATAAAAAATGAGTATTTTATATTATACTAGAAGGAATCCACAGGAACATTAGTTTGCACTTCACATATTTAATAATGTAATATAAGCTAACATTTATTTAGTCTTTTATTCATGTTTCAAAATTCTCTTAATCATAATCAGATTTAGGTATATCCTTGTTAAAAGCACATGAGTAATGTGTCTCTGCTATGATATACAACTATTTACAGTCCAATATTCAAGAAATTAGTTATTTTCAAACTATATGTGTGTGTGTGTGTATTATTTTTGTTCCCAATAATTACATAGCATGGTCCTGCATAGGTAGGTCAGATTTCCCAGGAGTTGCCTAGGCTAGAATCCTCCACTACACCCATCATATCCTATCCCATACATTTAAACTAATATATATTCCCTCATACGTGATAGAGACGCTAAATATCATAGAATTACCTTTTACTATTAGCTCACAAAGGCTCCGCCTGCGTGTCTCAGACTTTGGCTTTAACCCAGCCCTACGATAACTGTCTACAATACTACGGATTTTCACAGTTCCAACATCTCTTCTTTTCTTCAACATGGACAGTTCATCAGCATGTTCTTTATCTCCATTAATGCATGCCTTCTCCATTAATTCCACAAAAGTGTCAGGGGCCACTTCATTGCAATCAATAACATTATGAGTTTCACTGTCTTTCTCCTCCTCCATATTGGAGAATGTATCAAAGCATTCATTGCTTCCTCTACAGCTCATCTTCTTCACCTCCCTCATGGAAGTTAATCTAGGTTTACCAATTTCAGAAAGTGTACACCTTCTGGCAGTTTTAAGAATTCTACTAAGAGAAACAATTTTTGCCTGCTTTGTTACATCTACAGCCAATTTTCCGTTCTGTATGATGCCATACTTCCCACACACTACAGGCCTTGCCTTCCTATTACAAATGTTCATCTTCTGACTAGAAGAAGCTTTTATAGAACCTACTGAATTGAACTTCGCAGTTGTTTCAGAATCTCCACGATTTGGTTCTTGCATTGGTAACTGCTTAAAAGAATCAGCAGGCCAGTCCTGTCTAAACCTTTTTCCACACGATTTATCAGGGATTTTCAGAAAATCAGCTTGATCTGCTTCATAATCATCTTCATCATCTCTATGATTATAAAGCCTATGTAGATCTCTTTTACAAGAAAGGGTGGTTTTGGCAGAAGACACTGAAGACCTCTGTTTGAAATTAAGGCCAACAGAATAAGCATCACATGGATGGGATTTTCCTTGATCAGATAAAAGAAGCATCTGCCTATCATTGGACGAACAAGAGTGGCACTCCGCACTACCAATACATTTAGGAGATTCATAATTAACTGAAGAAAGACCTGAAGCAGGAAATGATGCATTCAGCATCTTCCATTTCATTGCTCTCTTTCTCTTCCCATTTTTCAAGCATCTCTCAAGTTTTTGTGGATGGTTGGTTTTATCATGAACAGTAAGCCCATTGTGGATTTCATTTCGTACTTTCTTCCATCTGCAGGAATCCATGAGCTTAAGCTCGTCAATAAGACTACGAGATGACCGATTAGCTAACGCTTTGGAAGATCTTTCTTTTATGGAGTTTGACCTGCAAGTAGAACCGAAAAACTCAGCACTTCTGTCACTGTCAAGTGCATCATCAGACGACCAGCACTTGTCAATGCCTGATCCCTCATCAACTATGAGATCTTTTGTATATCTAGTATCAGCAGCATCAACAGTACAAGAATCCATATTGTTGACCTTAATTGAAGCTTGAGTAACAGCAGGAGTAGAACATCCAGAAGAAATATTAGATATCTCTTGCTCTTTCAAGGTATCAGCTTCCTGTGCAGTTCTGTTAAAGCATTTAGTAGCAGTATCTGCAAGTTGATCCCCATCATTTACTCTGCCATCCAGTCCATCTGCTGGCCGCTCTCGAGAAGTCACATTACAAACCCCCAACACCTTGCTTGGCACATCTTTCCACTGAAAAGCATGACAATCAATCTTCTTAGCGGTTTGCCCATTCATTTTTCCACTTTTCCCCAAGGAAAGAGATTTTTCCTTTTGACCACTATGATCTTTACCATAGCTTGAAGAAAATAATATTGAAGATTTGCAACCAACACTTCCAACCTGCTCCTTAAAGGCATTAATAGAGGATTCACATTTGGAGTTACAATCTCCTCCAACACATTTTGTGTGGACAGCACAGCTGCAATTGCTTGAAAAATATGCATATGGTCCTCTATGAGAGCACTTTCCATGCTCACTTGATGGAATGATGTTGCTTTCGCTTCTGCCAAGTCTGCAACAGTAACAATAAAAAAGAAAAATCAGTGAGCTACTGTGACAAGTAACTGTACTAGTGTAATATATCTTGAGAATATGCAAAAGCGAGTACAAAAAAAGTGCAGATAGGTGGCAAATTATAAAGTTTAACAGTACACAGTTAACTTGCACAAGAAAAGCTACTATTGAGCATAGCCCTTTTTTATAAACACAATTAAGCCCCCTAAGATTCGAAGGAAATCACAAGAGAAATAGCACAGCCACGTGAACAATAGTCAGTCTGCTAGTATGATTCAAACAGTCTCTTCAAGTTCTGCAATGCATTTGCTAAGCCGCAGTTTAGTCCTAGTATACGTAGTTAGGTATCTCCATGACAAGAGAGAAATTGTGATGAGCTTGCAACACTGGGGCATCAGGTGGATGTAGAATTTAACTTGGTGCATGTTAATTTGGACAAGAAAAACAACTATTGGGCATACGGCGTACCAATTTGTCATAAACGATTAAGCTTGTTAATATTAAAATCAAATCAAAGAGAAGCAGCAAAGCCACTTGGACAAGAGTCAGTGCTAAGGTGTTATATATCATAAATCATAAATAAATACACACCATAAAAAAATAAAAAATAAAAAAAAAATTATTATTAAAACAATAAAAAGAACTCCACGTCAAAAGGAAGGGGAGAGAGAGAGAGAGAGAGAGAGAGAGAGAGGCATGTGATTTCCCATAGACATCTCTATGGTAGTGGCACCACCACTTCAAGGGAGCATCAAGGGTACAGACCTAAACAAACCAACCTATAGTCAATTTTGTTCACCTCTACATGTGCCCCACTACACACTCAAATATACAAATACACACACACACACACACACACAAGTGCTAACTTCAGGTGCACCTAATACAAGATACATCAAGTGACCTCATTTAGAACCAGTTGCACAACATATTTTGAAAAACCGACCGTTGGATTTGATACCCCTCTTATGTATGTCATGCCTACCAAAAATGACAGTGATCCGACGTTCAGTTTTGAAAAATATGCTCTGCAACTAGTTCCAAATGAGGTCACCTAATGCATCTTGTAGATGCATTAGGTGCAAGATACATTAGGTGTACCTGATGTTAGCACTCCAGTATATATATAGGGATGTTATAAGGTGCACCTACGCAACGTTGCATAAGGTGACCCCTATAGGGACAAATGCATAACAAATTTTGAAAAATGGGCTGTTTGATTAGGTGGACATCTTATGAATTTCATGTTCGCCAAAAATCACAGTGATCCAATTTTTAGGTTCTGAAAAAATTGATCAGAAAAAAATGGTGATATTTTGAAGAACAAAAGTTTCACAATTTTTTACAGTGACATCAGAAACCGACCGTTGGATCATTGTGATTTTTGGTGAACATGAAATTCACAAGTGTATCTAGTCCAGCGGTTGGTTTCTGATAATGTATATATTATAAATTTCACTGTGATTTTTGGCAATTGGCCCCAGTGCCCTACGTAGGTCACTTTACACAAATTTGCATAAGATGCACCTCATAATAGATTCCCTGTATATTTATATCTTAAACCATAAAAATTTATACATATTTCATTCAGAATGCATGTTTTTATATCACAAATCCAACTTGAAATTCATAATGTACGTCATTGCCATTCAAATGATATAAAAAAGTTGAATAAAAATTAATGAGAAGACAACTAGAACCTCACAAACCAATGACACATCAAATAGAATAGCTTAGTTCAATTCCATTCCATGAACAACTTGCCTCAATTCTGGGTTTGGAAAATAAAAAATGTATTGTGCTTTATTTGATTATGGGTTGAGTGGTTGAGGCAAACCAAATCCAAGCCAACCCAAGTTGCAACTTTTGTCACACAAGAAAACATTGCTCAATCCATTGTTATACTATACTAATCAATATATAATAAGAATTTTGACAAAAAAGACATTCATTTCAAAGGTATGATCATAAAATAAATTTTCAGCATTGCAGTAAAAATATATTTATGTTTGAACATAAGCTCATACAGGCATATCGAGTGGTTCGGGTACTGCAGTAGATTTCTCTTATGCATAGATTTTTCACTACATCAATATGTTGGATTTTGCTGTTAGAATCGATTTATGAATACTCTATTGATGTTTTACCATATGCTCACAGCAGTAGATTTTATGTATGTATTTTATGAGCAATATTTTTTTGTCCAAACTTTTCTATCTGATGTCTCTTCCAATAGAAAAGTTTCATTGCAAATGTTAATGTTTTACTACTAATTTCCATAATTATTTACAATTTTTTTTCATTATTGCATTGATATTGGTATCTCCATGACTTTGGAACCACAATATGACCGTCAAAACAATATTTACATCCCTGACCATATTTAATATGTCATTGTTAATAAGGAACCAAACAAATGCATATCACAATCCACAAGCAAATTCCGCAACAACATATGCAACCTAAAAGGACCTATCATGGAAAAACCAAAAACAATAAAATAAAAAAGAAAATAACAATTAAAAGTAAAACATTCCTCTAAATAGCCAGTTCTATAAGTTATTAATACCATCAAATTCAAACAGATAAAATGCAAAACAAATTAAGACACAGTACAATTTTAAGAACACAAGCTATAAAAAAAATAAAAATAAAAATAAAAAATCACCTCAGAGAAGGTTGCCCACTGGGAAGAGAATTGTTAGAAAATTGACACTGCATGTCAATCTCTTTCGAATGCAATGAAATTCCTTGGGTAGATGTTGAAAAATTGCACCAGTTGTTCAGGCCTGGATAGACACATATTATCGTAAAAACTTCATGGTACAACAGTAATACCAATAGTCAAAGTAGGTAAGAAAGTCCCTTTTTTAAGAAAATGAAATCACCAGTCTTTCACATCAATATTTAAAAACCAGTGACATCAACATTTAAAACTCAGAAAGAAACAGCAGGATTTTTTAAGATGTTGAATTACCCATTTCTAAACTCAAATTTAGAATACTTATATCTCTTTTTTACTTGGAAAGGATCGACCAGTTTTGATGATCGAGCTTCCTTTCATAATTTTGTGAGACAGCTTTTCTTGTAATTTGTTTTTGGCTCTTCTTTAATACTCTGCGTCTACAGAGGCTGTTCACCTTAATTTTTAGTTAATACAACTTTATTTCATTAAAATAAATAAATAAAATCATTTAAAAACCTGTAGTCCACTTGCCTGCCACATGAGCCAATTTATCAATATCACCACCCATCCTATGCATTGCACCAGATTGGAATGATTTCATGGCAACTTCATATGCATCCTGTTTACTCATAACATTAGGCCCATGCCTTCGCTCCTCAGATGTAGATGGATCAATGCCTTGCTTAGATAACTCCAACATATGCCTCACTGCAAGCAATCTCAAATTCTCATCCACTAAATACCGACCTGCACCAAAGCCCTCTTTATTTGAGGGAGCTGAAGTCAGATTAGGTATGGAGGTCGAAGTAGCTGAAGGAAGGCCCGTTGAGCTTGCTTGTGGTGGCGAAATAAGCCCAGAACCGGTGGGTGAACTTAATGATCTAAGGAAAACATTATCAAAATGTCCACTGCTTCCAAAGCAAGGAACCTTCCCAGAGTGATTGAAAAAGTTGATGACATCAGAATCAGCTGGTGGCATGCCAGACAACTGACAAGAATAAAAGCTCCTGTCATGTACTGCTGAGCTACTAGGATTTTTGCCTCCACCCATTACTCCATTAAAAGAGCTTGAATTTTCCATCCGCTTATGAAATCCATAGTCTGATTCTGTTGCAACATAATTGCCATCAGTAACAAATCCCACCCCTTTACCCTTGTCCATATGTCTGTGGAAACCCAACTCTTTAATGTTTAAATGCCTTTCTAATCCATCACCACTATTCCATGGAAAATTTATGGGGTCAGACTTGGCAATATGAGATTCACATTGAAGTCTCCTAGGCATAAAATGCTCACTGCCATTGCCCATATTGTTAATAGCATTAGAGTGCACATTCCCTTCAGAAGGAATATTCAAGCGTGAAAGCGGCGTTGAAATTACTGAACTCCTGGCTGCATCACCTTTACATTGTTCTAATTTAGCAGCATCTATAGCATTGTTGATTCCAAATGCATAGTTCATTAGGTTCAACTGGCTTTGTTCTCTTCTTGTATTGGAATTGGATATGCCAGCAGCACACTGAAGATATTGCCTGCCTTTTTCTGTTACCCTGAAGTTGTCTTCTGCATAAAAAAATATCAGGAAATGATGGCTCAGAACCCAAAAAGGGAGGAAAGGGGGTGAGATGAGCAAGTGTTTATTATAAACTAGTTATATTTCATAAAATACGAGGAAAAATTTAAAAAGAAAAAAAAAATTGTTCAACGCACTATTATGAATCAGATGCTCAGCGGAAAGTGACTTCTCTGGATCACCAAGTGTGTCCAATAGCTGAGGTCCTATAACTGATAGAAATGAATTTCCAAAAGTCTGATTCTGTTGATCTGGTTGTCCAAGCCTCAACTCAATATTTGAAGAAACAGCATCTCTGTCCACAATTACACCATCCTTTGAATTATTACATTTTCTGACATCAGAATCTTTACCAAGGGTCCTTAAGTTCTGCAAAGTTGGGTGGGAGATGAATGAATTCTCACTCTTGGAGATTGAATCAATGTATGCAGAAATGGACTGACAACCATTATCTGGTCCTCCACTACTAACCAACTTTGAAATTGTCGAACACCTCGACAGAGGGCATTCAATCATCTGATTATCTGCCACAGCATGCAAATTGCTTTGAGGGGTGCCAGTCAAGCCCTTGAGAAGAAAATTGTAACTATCCTGACCATTTCCCTGTTGTTTATTATGTAAAACATCATTAACTGGATTCGGAGTTGTAACCTGGTTCTTTGGAAAGGCAGCATTGTCCCAAGGCTGTCCAGACCTTACTAACCCCCCCGAAGAACCAACCAGATGAGACAAGTCAGAGTTCGTGGACATGTTGAGCATACTCGAATTAGATTTCACCAAACCAGCAGTTGCTGAGAACCATTCAGGCCAATCCCATCCACTCTGATCTTCTGGAACCCTAATCTAAAGCATCATAAAAACATCACCATCCAGTGTTCTCGGTGCTTCAAACACATGCCAATAAGAAATACAACTTTCAATACCAAAGATAAAGAAGAAAGAGTAGGCAACGAAATATATCAGCCACTATGTCGCAATAAATACTTAGCTCAATAACGTAATTTATTGAGAAGCTAAGTCATGCGTACGTTGAGACATATATACACGCATGTACATACAGACATACCCAAAATCACCAAATGCTAGAAACTTTAATGTAGGATCAGGGTTTTAAGTATCGGGTAACGGACCCGTAACGGTGAAGGTAAAGGTGTAACGGGTATCGGGTGATACGTAACGGTTACCAGGCGCTAGGATCGTGAATTTTTTTTATTTTTGCATACGAACCCCAAATGTAGTAATACACATATCTTTATCCTATACTAATGTATATTAATGCTTTCAAAGAGTTCTAGTGAATTTATTTCAAGTTTTCACGAATCATTAGTTCACCACTAAATTAAAATTAATTGAGTAATGAACTAGAACTCTTTGAATATAAATAAACGTGTTAAAAATTCATGCCCACCCATAATTTATAATTATTTTGAAAAATATTTTTTTAATATATTTTTATAATATATTATGTAAGTTATAAGATACTAGCTTGCAAGTTAAAAAATTTTAAAATAAAACAAAAAATTTGTTTGAATTGTATTATAATTTTTTAAATGTTTTAAAATTTTTTATTTACTCTTTTAAGAATTAAATTTTTGGCCCATATTTTTTTAATTATAATTTATTTTTGGCATTTTAGTTTAATTTGCTTTGAAATATTTATAATAACTATTTAAAAAAGCAAACCGAAATAAGCAATTTTAATTTTATAAAAAAATTATAAAAGTAATAAATTTGTAATATTAAATTAGAAGTTAACTTAATTGCACAAGTCAATTAACCATTGGTTAATATTAAATAGTCAAACTTATATAAAAAAATAAGACAGCAGATATATATAGTGATATGTCTCGAGCCTCTCGAGTGTTTTCGAACAGTAGGGTGTGTGTGTGTGTGTGTGTACATGTTGGTGGGTGGAGACCACAACGCCCCACCAGAAGGAGGAGCCCGCCGATTGCTTCCCTTACGGGACGGCGACGGCAGCGGCGATGGAGTCCTCACCGGTGACTGCGCAGGTAAGTCCTCTCACTTGAACTCATAGCATGCTTTTTCTTCTTCTCTCCTTTTTATCTTCTTATTTCTTCTTTTTTTTCTCTCAGTCCAACACGACTTGAGGGACTAAAATCATGAGACTTTATAATTAT
This sequence comes from Hamamelis virginiana, assembly GCA_017140935.1. Lineage (NCBI taxonomy): Eukaryota > Viridiplantae > Streptophyta > Magnoliopsida > Saxifragales > Hamamelidaceae > Hamamelis > Hamamelis virginiana. Next base: position 1,086,506 of record JAESVK010000290.1, on the reverse strand, counting down.
TTGAAAGAAAAGCAAAGTAGTGTACTGATTGTTAGGATTCTCTACTTGCAGCAAAGAACTATGGGTTTCCTGTCATTCACGTGGGTGTAACGGGAATCGGGGTTTAAAGGCCTTTATGCACCGTATCGGGCCCATACGCCGTGAATTGCTTTACACATACAGTATCGGGGTATAAAGCGTACAGGAGCCTCTGAAATCCCATACGTATCGGGCGATACGTATAGGATCGGGCGATACTTAAAACTATGTGTAGGGTGTTATTACATACACATCAGGCAACCTATGTTGTGTGGCAAGGCTCTTTCCTATCGTATCCTAAAAATTATTACACGTCTACTCTTTCATCTTAATGAGAAAAGAGTCCATCAAACTCCAGTTTCATCGGCCTATAAAGGTAATCAAATATTAATTTCTCCTTTTGAATCATGTTTGTGTTCTTAAACGCTAAATGCTTTCATATCTTGTCGTTGAGAAGCATTCAATCATCATCATCAAGATAGGATGACACTGTGCCTTGGCAGTATTAAACTAAATGTTCTCCAAGTGTTCTGGGAACACAAGATTCAAAAACCACCAATTTTCCAAGAAAGAAATAGCTGGGGCGAGAATACAAGGCCTAAGTTCAATACTAAACCATGCTAAGAAAAACCTTCAGTGACCCTAATAGAACAAGAACTTACATGACTCTTGGTTTAATATGATTGACTTGCATGTGTAATACCTACACTGAGCTCAGATTCATACAAGTTGTTACTTGTTGGTATGCAGGAAATCTGTCCACCTGCATGCTGCAATAGATAGCTCCTAGTTGGAAAACTAAAAGCAGGAGCAATTTTGGATGTTAGAGCATGCATGCAAGCCCACTCAAAGAAAGAGAACATGATTGTACAAAAGAAAAGGAAAAAAAAAAGCGCACAAGTTCCTAAGAGCAAGCAAACACTATGCCAACTGAAATGACACTCAAATATTTGGTATATAATGTTAGTCTATGTACATACTGATCTATGTCCACAGACACACATATGGATGTGTATCACACAGAACTATGAACACTCGAGAGTTCATATCAAACAAAAAACTGAGCACTTCATTTTCAACTTACCCCAAACTTCTGAAAGTAGAGCTTATGCCACTGAGCAATGGTCTCTCCACTGTCCATACGTACAGCATCCCCAGGGTTAACATCAAATAATCCTGAATGCTGAAAAATAAATGCAGTTAAGCAGCTAGACACGATGTGGAAGATTTACGGTGAATTTATGCATATGCACAGGGATTAGGGCAGAACTATGGGGGCAAACCACGGCCTCAATCTGGCCCGGCAACAATGATTTAGAAGAGTTGTGATTGAGACTCATTCTCAAACAGCAGTCTCTCTTTTACTGGAAGATACCAATCCTGATACACAGGGCAGTGATTATGGCACGTAGAGACCTGATGCATAGGGACTAAGTGCAAGATAATGCATGTATGTCAAGAAGGTAATGTGTGTGCTAATTGGCGCGCAAATTATAGTCACACCAAGCATTGGATCTAACTATTCTTACAGTCCTCCAAATGGGCTGAAGCCTTTGCGTGGTAATTATGCAACTGGGGCCACATGGCCACGTAGCAGAAAGTTGTAGTTTCTCATGCTTTTGCCACCAATTAAACCCAAAAAGTAATAACAAGTATGGAAGAACCTATGCAGCATCAAACATTTAAATCAAATACAAAAAATCAAGACAAATTACCTCACAAAATTTAGAGATTGACATATGCAAACAATGACACGAGCAAACAACACCAAGAAGTCCTGTATTGCTGAGCAGTAGCTCCCCACCTTTTAAATCAAAAGGCATTGATCAGAATGTAGAATGCAAAACGATTATCAGTAAACTAACAATGCGATTCAAAATACTAGCGCACTCACTTGTACCCAAGCAAAAAACACGAGGGCAGCCACTCATAAAAGTAGATGACTGGTTAGAAATAGAAGTGTTTCTTCCCAGCAGCATCTTTTGAGAAGCCTGAATATTTGTGCAATGGAGCTTCCCAAAATTAGCAGGCTTCATACCAGCATGCCATTCCCCTCTCGGAGAAGAAAAATCCCTTACTTTCTCATTGCCAGGAAAAATGTGATGGATAGCCTTGGTCAGGTCCAAATTCTGAAGATTGAAGTTAGCAGACTGAATGTCATTATGAAAAACCGAAGTGCTAATATTACAATTGGTACTCACTGCTGCCCTGGAAGAAACAGCTGGACGAAGGTCAGCTCCATTGCTCAGGTTTTGATTGCCTAGATTTTCTGAAAACGGCCCAGTTGATGTCAGTGGAGCTCCACTTCCAGCAACACTGATCATGACATTATTACTATTGATGGAAGTTTTACTGGAGGTATTGCATGGTTTTGGATTTGACAATTGCTGAAAATCACATTGCAATAGTGATGGTGGTCCAGATAGGATGGCTAGAAATGAATTCCCAAGCTCAGCATGGTCAGACTTGTGGGAACCTGAATTTAAAGTGTTCAGAAACATAGGTTCCTGCACCCTTCCACGGGCTGTAGATCTTGGGTCTTGCGTGACATGTGGATAAAAATAGCGACCTGTATTCATCTCCAACTACATAGAAAAGAAAAGAACTTCAATTCATGAGAACCATCATATGGAAGGGAATAAGTTTTCAGCATCCATGATGCCCTGAATTAACTAGGAAAACAATATATTTGTCTTTGTACATTCTAGATCACAAAGAAACTGGAACCCAGCATTCAAAAATTTCCTAAACTTTTATTGGTTAGAATTTTTCCTAGAGAGTTGTAGTATTTTGAGTTGGGTTGTTAACATTTTGGTCCTTTTTTGAGTCTTGAATTATGAGTATTTTGGTAATATTAGTCTTGGGAATGCAGCATGATTAGTTGGGATTGGCCATTTATGAGTTTTATGTTGTGGGCCTATTGACTGATTGGGTCAGTTTTAATGGGACCGGTGGCCTGTGGATTTAGCTACTTCAAGTATTGTTTAACTTCTCTTCCAAGTTACTTAATTGATCACCGGTTTCACAAGTATGGGTAGTCTATATATGTCATGGAGCAATAAATTTTGATGGAATACATAGGAGTATTGGACTTTTAATTTATTTCTACAGTCACCTTCTTGGCACGAAATTTGTTCTTCATCAGTCCATCAGCCATAATATCTCCAGAAGTTCATTGCTACAATTAAGTCATGCACGTGCATTCCCTCTTAGGTGTGATTGATTGAGAATCCTCCGCGTAATTGAATAGGCCTAGGGCTGCAACTTGGGCAGCCCACCCAACCCAAAACCAACCCGATCAATGGGCAGGCTTGGTGTAGCCTTTGGAGTTAGGGTTGGGCTGGGGCAAAAAATCTCAAGCCAACCTGACAATTCAGGTTGGGCACAGGTTGAGGTGCTGGGCAACCCTACCCAACTTCAGCTCAAAATTTTTACAAATTATAACAAATGTATTATTATGCATGCGATGTCATGCAGTACATTTTTAAAGTATATGTTTCCATTACTAGTCATGTGGTGATTGTAACATAATAAAATAAGATACACACTTAACAAGCCCAAAAACATATCCTCGTCATTGCTTCTCTTCAAAATCAAATGAAAGAAAAAAGAGATGAGGGATCCACAACCATCAATGTAGTTACCCTATCACCTACATTCCTTGGTTCCTTAACGTTTGCTTGCTGTTCTATTCTCAACCATCTTTGTTTGTGTCACCATCACCACTATTTCTACCTCTCTCTCTCTCTCTCTCTCTCTCTCTCTCTCTCTCTCCCCTTCTTCTTCTTCTTCTTCATCGTTGTTTCTCTTTATTCTTCTTCTCATCTCCATTGTTGGGCAAAAAACTCACTTTAGATTTTACTATTTGCTTGGCAACCCGAGCAACCCGACTCAAGTACTCAACCCGAATTTACACTCAGGTTGGAGCTCAAGTTGGGTTAGGCTTTGGGCAGAGAGTTCAACCCATTGGGTAGAGCCTAGTTTAACACGCCAACCCACTCAAGTTGCAGCCCTGCCTAGGCCTTCCTTTCTCTTTCTCTATGTTTCTTCTTCTTCTTTAACCTTCAAGTTCTCAGATCTCTCAAGTCACTTAATTTTCAGCCAGATATATTAGCACTCAACCTAGCTTTGGGAACTATTATAGCCCTGTTTCCTAAACCCAAACCAAATTGTAGCCAATAAAGATTCGTCATGCTTTTTTCAATCCATCATCGAGTATTTTATACACGCGCACGCGCATATCAATATTGCACATCACTTTGGAGCTATGTTACAATGAATGTTTCATACACACACAAGTGGCAGGCAGAGGCGTTGAATGTAAACAACCAACAAGACGACTGGGACTGCAAAAATAATGAGTTCATATTTCCAGGAAAACACTAACAAATAACAACTATATCCGTGCACTACAATGAGATGAGTGTATGAGAGTATCATAACTAGCATGTGTGGTAGCGACATTACTTCACAATCCTTCCTCTTTATAATTTGATAATTTCCTCTTCATAATAGCCATATGCTCCCCCTCCCCCCTCTCCCTCTCAAACTGCTCATGGGTTTCCAAGATTCTGAAAAACATGGGATCTACATACAAGAATGAATTTCTTTGCATATTTATTACTTCTTGTCATGCTCACGACTGATGTGAGATATCTTTTGCTTCCAGATCTTTAATACATACTTATAAACCCTTTTTTGTTCCAAATTTTAGTTGCCCTTTTAGTGATTGTGAATTTTTTAGACAAAATTATCAATGGGTCTTTCTGGTCTCATTAACTACTGCTCTTGACCATGGATCGTAGATATAATGTTATCCTATTGATTGGTTGGTGCTCTTCAATGTGAATTTCAACTTATTAAACCCACTTTTATCCATTTCACTCAACATCATTTGTAGTATCTATTGTTTTACAACTGAAAAGATACAAATAATTTTTAAAAAAAAAATTATAACTATAAATGGTATAGAATAAATTTTTTTATTATTTTCAAAAGAAATGCTTACGTGCATTATATCTTTCATATTGAGCATGATTTCTGTTTCCTTCCAAATTATATCTAAGACCTAAGAGAATAAGCATACCAAAATGGTCTCTTAAGTGCATGATATTCACAATTTTTTTTATTAAAAACAATCAACTAAAACTTAATTTGGTGAAATTTCAATTGAAAACTTTTACATAAATGGTAATTTCACACATTTTTGGTGCAATTCACAATTCCTTCCAGACGGATTTTACTTTTAAATTTTGGTGTTGAGTTTCTATGTTTCTATTAACTTACATTCATGTGCCCTAAGAAATGTGTTCATAGGCTTGCCAGCATTGAATTATGAACACTTTCGTAGGTATATCATTATATCATGCTAATTCCCTACACTCTGTAATTTAATTGCGTATTCATTTCAAGAAAATTTAGAATCAATTTTAAATCTGTCTTTACAAAATTGATTGAAAGACGGCAAATGTTCACTTAATTATCACTTCTAACATGACAGAAAAGGAGCACAATAGCTTGGAACAGGTCCAGTAACTTTATTTAAAGCAGAATAGTAGTGTTATTCTTCCCAATTCATTTCTCAACTTTTTTCCTAACTGACATGGAGACACCACACCAGCGGACCACTTGACATGGCAACTAACATGGAGTCACCACATCATCAAAGCATATTCCTTTGAGATAGGGTGCTGACGTGTCCACGTCGATTGGGAAAATAAGGTTGGGAAAATAGTTGGGAAGAGTAGCATTTTCCTTTGAAGAAAATATTGACACGTAATTTCCTCTCTTAACCATTTCGGTTCTATTTTAATTTTTGTTCTTTCATTTATCTTTTCCTGATTCATAGAAACAAGATTCACAAGGTATTCCACAGATTTCCTAAATCTTTCCAAATCCTTTTTTCAAATCTAATAAATCCAAATTTCTCCCATAAAACTTACAGGCAATAAGGTCCCTAAGAAGTTTCCAACCTTCTAAATAAAACTTTTGAAACAACAAGTTGTAACTATTATAGGATACTGAGAGCAGAAAACACAGAAGCTAGCATTTTAGCTAGACAGCACACATTATCTTTGTCAGTGTTCTTCAGAAAAGAGGCTTTAGAACTTTCTAGATAATCACGTGGAGATGACTCATTTTTCTTCCACATAGCCTAATTTGAGTTTCAAGACAACTAGAAACTCTCTCACATATTGTTAAATGTATTTAACTTATTATCCATTATATCTGACCTTTATCATATAATGATTTCGTTCTTCACTGTCACATATTCCACCTCAAATAGTCAAACTTTTCTCTCTTCAACAAAGAGCATGATATTAATTTATGATTGTTTACTGGGAATATAAAATATAACTTCGATTGCAGCCACTGACCGTGGATAACCTAATACTCCATCACCATACTATATTCTTTCAGACCTAATACCACATTTTGACTCATGGTGTGTCAACTCGTCAATAAAATTATTTTGATAATCTGTCTTCCCAGATGCGTACTTAAAACATAGCAAAAAATTATTATACCAGCATTTGAAATACATTAAAAATTTCTCCTCTAGGTGTACTAGCAAATTCCACTTTCCTTTCTCGCTAACACTTATTTTATAATTTCATGCAGTGCAAGTATAACCACTAATATATCTAAACAACTACTTACTAAACAAAGTTAAGATAAATGCCATCAGGATCATTTTATCTGCAATGTAATTTTCTTGCGTTCCTGAAATGTTGCTTTTAGTAAATTGAACACTGTACTGCTGATTCTTTAGTTTGAAATAAAAAGAGAAAGGAGATAGAGAACTTTAGGATTGCAGAAAAATTACATTGCAAAGGATATGAGCTCACTGCATTCACATTATAAACTAAGCACCAAATAATCCCATTTTTGTAACTATACCACACCAAAAATACCAGAATACATCAATAACCACTCACATGGAAAACACACACAAAAAAAAAAAAAAAAAATACCCACATTTTACTGCCATCCATTCAGATTGTCTGTAATAAGATCATTCCGACAAGACAATGTACTAGATAAATTCATACGCGTGCATATACATATATGTTGCGTTAGCAGAAACAATAATCCATAAACCCTTAAACCTACATCTTCAACATTTTCACTTAGTCTTCACAAAAACTACATCAAAAACAACACCACAAGCATGCCATCATCAATGTCTCGTGAGCAATAAACCCTATCACCAGATTACCTGATTCCGAGACTCCTGCGATGGAAGCTGCGACGATGAAGCCATCGATGACATCGTCGAAGACTGCCATGTCGTACTGCATTTGTTCTGCCACAAGTTATCCATCTCTGAAAAAGCTCCAAAAAACCCCTAACCTCTCGGCATCAAAATCATCGAGCAAATCGAATAGCCCAAAGAGATTTCTCAGCGATTAACGATCACTGTTCTTGCAAAGCTATATACATACGCATGTGTTTATATATGAGTGTATATATAGATTGATAGCGAGAGAGAGAGAGAGAGAGTAGATGTGAAGGAATCTGGTAATAAAGAACCCTAGATTTACAGATGAGTGAGTTAAAGAGAGAAAGTTGCAGACCTGCAGTGACGAAGAGAAGAAGAGAGAGAGAGTGATGAAGCCGCACCAGTTGTAGTCTATCGAGGCAGAACTGACCAGACACTGACAACTTGACGCGTGGAATGTGTAGGATGGATATAAGCCGTTGGATATTATGATTTGGTGATAGATAGGTGGGTGGAGAGATTCTGGACCGTTGATTGTGATGACAGCTGGTTTGCGTGGGAAAGTGAAGGTAATCAAACACTGGCGTCACAATACATTTTGGGGATTATATTGTGTATTATTTCAGAGGGCAGATTCCAACCCTAACAGGTGGAGGAAGCTGGTTGGTGGGGGTTGGAGAATGGGTCCCGCCAAAGCCACTTGTTTGGAAGAAGAAATGCAAGTTTCCGTGAGGAGTTGTATGTCGAACTTAAAAATCTGGTTAGCTGAGGATATGTTCTGATTTTTATTCAATACTGTATGATAAGTGTATTTTTTCTGCAAATAAATTTAATCATGTTCAAAAAATAAGACATAAATACAGTTTTTTTCAAAGCAGCTGGAAGCTAGTTTATATAAAAACTATATACCAGAAAGAGATCAAAGCTGATCAGACCCAGTTTTCAAAGTCCCAAACAAGCCCTAAAGTTTTTCCTACACGAGGAGAAGGAAATCATTGTCCAGGATAGTGATTTCTTTTTTGGGAAAATTATAATTTGATCCCTTCGGCTATTACGTACTGGTTTATACTTTACACTTCTATAATTTTAATTGCAACACGTTAGCTCTCTCATAGTTTTGATTTTGCACTCTTCTATCAGTAAATCATTTGTTTGCTTGACTGAAAAATAGTATTAGACTTATTATTTTTTCATACAGTATTTATCTTAAATTGCTAATATATATCACAACTGAGGGAGAGAGCACTAAATAGAAGATATACAAATAGATTAGAAGAAACAATAAACAAAAAAAGATGAAGAAAGTAGAAAATGTAATTTTAGGTGATTTTCAATTCTCACAATGGTTCATCATAAGCTGCTAATGGGTGAGATTAAATTATTCTCTTCACTATTTTATCATTTACAGTAGACATAGATGTTGGTTGAATAAGGTTTTCTATTTTTGGTATTTAATTTATGGGTTTTTGTTTGGTTTTCGTTGTACTCTTCCATTTTTGAGATGTTTGGTTTCTCTAATATTAATCAATCATTTGTCTCTGTTTGATTCCTAAATTGTTGCATTTCTTTATAGTTTATTGGCTAATTATTATTTATCTTCTTTGCTTATTTGTTGTTTTTAAGAACCTTACACTGTGTTTGGATTGGGAGATTTGGAGAGATGAGAAGAGAAAGGAAATGTTTTGCTCTCCATTTTTCTAGCAGGGGAACTTAAGTTGGGAGAGAAAAGAAAGTTGACGAAGAGAAAGTGATGGATTTTGAACCCTTTTTTTTCTCTCTCCAAATTGGAGAGAAATGAATAGAAAATAAATATATATAAGCAATAAAATGACATTTATGCCCATATACAACTTTTATAATATCAAATATACCCATATATTTATACATGCACCTATAACCCACTAACATACTTGCCATTGTGTGTAACGTATTTAGTTTTTTTAACTTGGATAGATTTCATGTATTGTTGTTTTTGAACTAAAGCATTAATTGACATTCTTTAAGCATTTTACTTTTTAGGTATAGTACTTGGTAATTTTGTTTATTGTGTAACAGGGTTAATATTATCTCTTTTGTTCCCTTATGAAAGCTAACTAAACAAGAGAAATATATTTCTCTCCTAACTATCCAAATAGGGTGAAGAGAAAATTACTAAAGTCTCTCTACTTTCTCTATTCTCTTCGTTTCTTTTACGAGAGTCTCTTATCTTCTATCCAAATTTATAGATATATAGAATAAATATAAATACCCATTTTCATGAGGAATTCGAGCAGCATTTAGTGGACTTAAGAAAGTCCTTTTATAACACCAAATGAAGGCCTAACATAGTAACATGAAAACCAGGTTTATTAGGTTTAACATGAAATCACGAGAACCCAAATGAGGGTTAAGTTAACCAACTTAATATATGGAAACCAACCTAGATTCTTAGTATTCTAAATGATTGTGTGCAAAGAACATGATCTTGTTCATTATAAAACGTGTAGATATCCTAGCAATACAAACCACAACCCGGTGTTTTGAAAGTTAGGACTCAAAATTAATGGTGCAAATCCTGCAATACAGGCATTGTATGAATTGGATCAAAGAAATATAATTGAATGATTGAGCTTAAGACAACTCACTTGGGTCACTTGTAGGTTCGCATACTAATAAAAGCAAAGCACAAAACATATGTCTAGTTTGTTGACCATCAACGAGGCCTATTTGGCAAATTTAGAGAGAAAGAGAGAGAGAGGAGTTGGAACAAAAAGATAAAGGGAACTCTTCACAACTTGGACTAGAGGGGAGGGAAAGAAAATAAGATTGCATTTCAAAGTTGGGAGTAGAATAGAGGGATAGAGGACTGGCCGGAGAGAAGAAATACAAATAGATTAGAATGAACAAGAAAGAAAAAAAGAGGACAAAAGTAGAAAGAGTACTTTTGGGTGATTTTTCAATTCTCACAATGATTCATTACAAGCCACTGATAGGTAATATTAAATTATTTTCTTTACTATTATATCATTTACTGTAGATATAAGTGCTGATTTAATAGGATTTGCTGTTTTTGGTGTTAAATTTTTGGGATTTTGTTTCGTTTTCGTTGTGTGTACTCTTTCATTTTTTAGATGTTTGGATTTCTCTATTAATTAATCATTTGTCTTGGTTTGATTCTTAAATTGTTGCATTTTTTTTCTATTTCCCTGGTCAGTTATTATTTATCTTCTTTACCTGTTTGTTGTTTTTTAGAACCCTACACTATGTTTGGATCGAGAGATTTGGAGAGAAAAGAAGAGCAAGGAAACACTTTTCTCTCAATTTTTCTTGTTTGGGAACTTAAGTTGGGATAGAAAGTGGAGGGATTTTGAACCCTTCTTTTATCTCTCCAAATTGGAGAGATTTGGAGAGAAAAGACAAGAAAGGAAATATATAAATAATAAATTAACATTTATGCCCATATACAACTTTCATAATACCAAACCTATTTATACACCTATAACCCACCAACACACTTGCTTTTGTATATATGTGACGTATTTAGGTTTTAAACTTGGATAGATTTCATGCATTGTTGTTTTTGAACCAAAGTATTAATTAGCCTTCTTTAAGCATTTTAACTTTCTAGGTATGGTGCTTGGTAATTTTATTTATAGCGTAACAAGGTTAATTTTGGAAATTGCACATTAATATTATCTGTTAGCCCTAAGGTCACTTTACGTTGACCATATTTTGATGATAACTAAACATTACTTAAGTCGCTAATTATTGGTTAAATGTTTGCTTCCATAGATTCAAAGACA
>JAESVK010000290.1:1015679-1046633 GCA_017140935.1 Hamamelis virginiana | reverse complement strand
AGAGAGAGAGAGAGAGAGAGAGAGAGAGAGAGAGAGAGAGAGAGAGAAGGTGAAAGTTCTACTCAGAAGAACTTGCGCAACTACAACCAACCTAGGCGAAGGTTCGCCATGAAAGAACTTTCACAACTACAATAGACTTCAAATATAATGCCAACTGGTCAATCTACCATAGATGGTTTAATGTATATAATTGGAAAGCTACCAAAAGATCAACCCCTTCACTGCCATTTCCAATATTGCTGATTCCAAAAGAACTGAGAACAGCCGACACAATCTGTCATATAAGAAAGAATAAAAATTTAAATAAAAGAGAGAAAATACCACAACACTGGTATAAGAAAAGGCAAAAAAGAAAAAAAAAAAAGAAAAGAAAAAAGAAGAAGAAGAAAGTGTTTGTAATCAAATGCCAGTTTATTTTCATAACTCATATGCTTACCCGACCAAGATCTGGAAAAGCACCATCCCCCTCTTCAGATAAATTGAAGGTTCCAACAACTACACTAGGACCTACATGACTACGGCCAGCACTTGACGCAAGATCAGCGGCTGCAAATGATTCTCAGAGTCAAAACTTGCTGCTACAGAAATAAGCAAATCTCTACAAAACATAGCATGAACATTAAAGAAGCACATAATCTTTGTTGAAAGCAAAGAGATGCACATGTAATGTGTTAAAAAATAACAAACAAAAATAATCATTTCTGTATAACCAAGTATTCCCCAAAAGCAGGGGTATAAATATTTACCAAGGCCTTACCCCAACCCCCGCGCAAAAAAAAAAAAAAAAAAAAAAGAAAAAGAAAAAGAAAAGAAAAGGAAAAAAAAGAACAAAAACAAAAGTGTATAACAAGGGAAGTGGTTTACAGAGGTTGCTGATGAGGCTTCTTAGCTTAAGTTCATTTTCTTGTTCACAATCATCACAGTGTACTCAATTATTATTGGATAGCATGTCCATTTTGCATAATGCCATAATATTTGGGACAATTTCTCCTATTTTGCAATAAAAAAAACTTGCGACTCCAATCCTTATATTTTGTCAAGCAATTTATGTAACCGGATTCCGTACTTTCTGGGATTTATATTGAGCAGGACCTTGAGGTGCATTTATGCCACACTAATAGAAATAGGAGTTCAAAGATTATTACTGTTCTTCAAGTCTTGCTATCCATCCTTACTTTTCAAATAAATGACAGGTATTGTTTAATATTGGATTATCGAACAACACTTTTTATCCCATCCGTTAGTTTTTCTCTCCCTCTTCATTCTTCCTTCTTTTCTATTCTCACAAACCCTTGAAAAGTACACGTGTTAATATGTTATCATGACTTGGCATTAGAATTCTTTGCTTCGAGCTTCGTAATTGAGTGCCAGCTCATCAGTGACATATGCAGGCAGTACAGTTGACGTCAAAGGTTGCAAAGACAACACTGCGTTGATAATTCACCTTAAGGTAAATTTTGGTTTGTAGCACTTATGTAACTTCAGTGACTATGTTTTTCTTTTCTTTTTTTTGGAACAAATAGGGCTGAAGCCAGTCAACTCATTTTTCAAAAAAAGAAAAATAAGGTACAGATATCAATAGTCAGGTTCAGTTTGGCTCAGCTTAATGGAAGGAATGTTACTTTAAAAGTCATTTTCTGAAATCATGAGGGCTCAAAAGACTTGTGTTATCTTTTGCCCTTTCCTTACACTTAGGGAAATTTCTGGTGGCAAATTCAATTTTATAGGTTTGTCTAGACCGTCATTGGATAATCAGATAACACTCTTTACCCCCATTTGTTTGTTTTTCACTCCCTCTTTCTTCTTTTATACTATCACAAAGCCCAAAAAAACCCACACATGCTATCATGACATGACCTCAGACCTCTTCGCTTTGCAATTGAGTGCCAAGTCATCACTGACATCTGCAGGCAGTACAGTTGATATCAAGGACTGCACAGAAACACTGCTCCAGCAATTGCCAATAAAGTAGACTTAGCCCCGTAGTAATTTCATAACAGTTGTAATTGAGAGACATTTTATGCACTTGTGAATGATCAAAAGACTGAAAGAGCTGTTTCATCTTAAGCCCCTTCCTTATACAGTTAAAGGTATGGTGGCAAATTCAATGTGGTAGCTCCGTGTAGACTATATAGTTTGAGCTGTTATCTGTGTTCAACCACTTGTTCAGGATGCTTTGAGGTGTAGGAAGCATTTCCATGGCTAGCTTAGTTGACGAGGGAGGGTGGGGGTGGGGGAATGGGTAAGGACTAGGAGTAGGATAAATCAAGGGTTCAATCCCATCCCTAGTAACTGATAAAAAAATGCTATATATAAGAGAAGTTTTGATATCCATTTGTTTTGCCAATATATATATATATATGTGCATTGATATTCTTTTGTCTTCTCAATATTAGTTCGTCGTGGCACTTTATTCCCAACAAACCCAAACCCCCCCCCCCCCCAAAAAAATAAATAAATAAATAAATAAATAAATGGTGGCAGCTGCTTTAATATTTACTAGAGGCAATGTTGTTATTACTTTTTCCAATCCAGCGAATTTAAGGTGAACAGACAAACATAAGAAAACGTTAATGGGTGGGAAGAGAATGGCCATAAATGATAAATGAGAAGCTGAAATGTTCAAAGAAATGGCTTCTTCATTCTATAGATATTCATCCAGAATATTTCAAACTACGGATATGTTCAATACTTTATAATAATAAACAACCTTCAATGTAATCAAGTATATACTGAGTGCCTTAGATTTCACTAGTTAATACTACACAAGACACAATGATAACTTATTTGCGGTATGTTAGCTATAAGAACCTTTTTCTCATCCAAATGCAAGAATCATGCATGGCACAAGGATGAAATGACATGACAAGATAAGTATACTGAGTGCTCTTTAAAGATAGTCTATGAAGTTATGAAGCTATGAAGTTATGAGAACAGTGACTAAACAATAGCAAATCTTGAAAATGAAGCTCATAATAAAACTTAAAGCACAGCCAACCTGGATTATCAGGCAAGCTATCCGATGAAGTGGGACTTGGTTGTCTAACAACCAGATGCAAAGTGTGACCATCTTCCACATCTAAATCAAATTTAGTAAGAAACTTGTCCCAATAAACTGAGGAAAATATAGAAAAAGAGACAGCAACCATCAAAATAATAAGACATATGTACATAAAGCCCACATTACCAAAACCAGATCAATCAGGGAGCTAAAGAAACTAAACTCTGAACAAAATAAACTATATAAATCCAGTACCAACCCCTTCGATCTATCTTCTTGTTTCATCAACCTTTTTTAAAACTTTCGGATGAAAAATGGAGTTCACCCTCCTACAACTAGTAATTTTTTAAAATCGTAGACTTCCTTGATGCAATATTAAAAAATTACATGCATGAAAATATGCAATGACTTTGACAGAACTACTAAGACCAAATAGCAGGTACAAAAAAAATAAAGAAAAGGACCAAGCAAAACGAACATTGCTATTTAGAATGAAATTAACAAAATCAAAATAGAGATCTTTTGAGCATCCTGTCATCGTGATGGAATTATGGATATATGTATTTGAAGTAGTTAATCTGAATGGAACCATTAATTAGCCTAGCTCTAGATACCAAAGAGTAATTAGCAAATTAGTATCAGAAGCAAGTTTAAAGCAGAGGCAACACTCTAGAAATATTTCTTTTGACCTTCTAGTTGATAAAACATAATTGATATCCTTCTTATAAATAGTACCAAATCACATTTATTCTATAAGATGACCTTATTTTTTGTGCTTCTGACTAACTGAGCAAGGACACAGCTGGACTTAACAATAAGGTTTTGTGCTGGAGATGATGGTATGTGAGGGCCATTTCCATCAGTAGCTGGGGATGTGGAGGGCAACTTCATAATTTCATGTAGGATGTCAGTACATTTAGTCAATTTACGTGTAATAAATCCCTTCTTACTTTCAGTAAGTATTTGATGTATAAAATGAATGAATGCAGTAGAAACACTAAGAATTAATATTTTGAGGCTGAGTGAATGTAGCAAAGATTGTCAAACGAATGGACAGGGCTATAAAATAAAAAGAAAATTGAAACTCAAAATTTAATGGCAACTATTCAGATATGTCAATAAAATCAGATATTGCACTCAAGAATGTGAACATCTACAGCAAACAAAACTTGCATATTTAGATGGCATCCAAATGTGCCTTCTTTCATGCATTTATAGTGAAGTTTCCTCAGTAGTTGTGTTAATATAAATTGTAAGGTCTTGATATTTATTTCATGAAGGCAATTAAATTGAAGATAGTGATGTCAGTGATCACCAAGTTTTCAAGGAAAAAGTTCATTGTAAGCCCCAAACAATGATTTAAAAAAAAAGGATACGATAAGCTGACAGGAGTTGATCATCCTTCAAAACTTTTCCACGGCATATCAGGCGCTGTTGTTCTGATAATACACCAGTAACAGTAGCAATTTGATCCTTCAAAGCAGGAACTGGGACCTGCAGGGCAATTAGAAATTGTTTTAAAAAATATTTATTAGGAATGAATATTCACATACAACATAAAGAATGGAGACAAAGTCGCAATGATAGTGATGCTAAAATATTTAGTTTTGACACCTGAACTAAATGATAGTGATAATGTTCGCATACAACATAAAGAATGGAAACCAAGTTGCAATGTTTCATCTGCCATGTCAGGCTGTGTAGTTTTGACACCTGAACTAAATGATACCGATGCCGAAGATAGAGACTTCTAGTATAATCCACAAGCATATATCTGTATAAACATGCATACATGCACACATTATGTATGTATATATATACAAGTATACCTATTTACATGCATCTAAGGGAAAAAAGCACTTCTGGTGTACTTAAAGGTGAAAAATAGCGAGGGCATAATCTACTTGTATGATAAAATATATGCTTGCAAAGTAAATTAAATAGTGGAAAAGATAAAAATTTTAGGTTTCATATGTTGATTGAATCAGACTGAAATTTGATATGATTCAACTACAAAATAAAGTTTGAAGACAATAGTCTTTTAATAAAATTAAAAAACAGATTGTGTTTACACATTTATCCACTCGCAAAGTGTATGTTTGAGAATCCAATGTTTTTATTTTTATCTCAACAGTGGCCTCAGAACATTCAGCCTCATCATTGCGTGAAATCATTACTTCATCAACACCATTACTTCCCATCTTCTTCAAAATCCCACTCAATACCTGAAAGAAACTTCAACACTAAAAATTAGCATGAATTAAGAAAAACGGAACCACAACAATCAATTATACAAACATAAAAAATGTAACCCATTCATATCTGTGGCCAAAAAACAAAAACAAAAACAAAAACAAAAAAAGAAGCAAAAAAACCAAGCTAATACGCAGATGATGCAGTGTGTGATGCATTTGATAACTGACAACTCTAATAAATAAATAAACAACATTTTCTGCAAATAAACTGGGGATTGAAAATTACACCTACAGGCTAAAGTAACAATAAAAAATATAAACAAATATTAAAAAAAAAAAAAAAAATCAGTCATAAGCAGATCCAACCCTGTTCTTACTAAATCCAAAAGAGCAACCCATATTCAAGTGCTCTTATAAGCAAAGCCCAAAGGCCCAGACTATCTTACTAGGTTTGTTAAGTTAACAAGCAAACAAACCCCACTACCCCCCGGGGGGGGGGGGGGGGGGGGGGGGGGGGGGGATATGTTAAAAATCTCTAAGCTCTAATTGCACCACAATTTTAGACAAGGTGACCATAGGGAAAATTTCAAAAAAAAAAAAAAAAAAACAACTATTAGTAAGAAAACTTTTTTTTTTTTTTTTTTTTTTGATAATCAACAAAATGTTATTAAAAGGAAAAGAGGACAAGATGTCCTACAATACAAAGGAAAAAAGAAGTGAAATAGAACAACCAAAAAACTACAAATCAACCACACAAAACAAAACCCCTAATTGCACACCTCCACCCAATTATTCAAAATAACAAACAAAGGAACACCCCTAAACTCCCTAGACACCGATGCCCAAAAAGAACTCAAAAAACAAACCCGATCCCACAAACCAACAAAACTATCACGCTTATCTTCGAATATACGAGCATTCCTTTCAAGCCAAAGCACCCAAAAAATTGCCAAAACAACACATCTCCAAAGAACCATAGCTCTCTTGGAATATCCAAAAACACAAAACTCAATATCCAACATCGCAGAGGACGATTTTGGGGCCACCCAACACATGTCCAAAGGTTTAAACACTCTTTGCCACAAAGCCATTGCCAAAGGACAATGCAAGAATAAATGATCAATGCTCTCACTATCATCCCTACACAAAACACACCACTGGGGAGAAATAAACACACCACGATTCCTTTTTTGCACCACCTCGTTAGTAGAAATCTTTCGATGAGCCACAGCCTAAGCAAATATTTGAACTTTTAAAGGCACTTTAGCTTTCCAAATCATTTTGCACGGACTAAAGATAGGCAACAAGGGATCATCACATAAGGCATCAAAGAAAGATTTAGATGAAAAAAGCTCAGAAGAATAATGAATAGACCACAATCTTTTATTATGTATCGAAGGACACAACACCAGCCCATCCAAAAGTGACAACAAAGAAAACAACTCCTCAAACTCCCTATCATTAAGATTCCGACGAAAATAAAAATTTCATAAAATCGGGAAAGAAGAAGACACCACAAAACGGTATGAACCAAAGACAATGCATACACCCAGGGAAATAAAGAAAGAAAAGCACGGTCCCCTCTCCAAACATCTTCCCAAAATCGGACTCTATCCCCGCATCCGACCTTGAAAGATAGGAATCTACAAAAAGAACTGTAAACCCAAGAAATACCTTTCCAAGGACAACACCAAGAGACCCTAATTCCCAAGTTAGCATCCCAACCATTATCTTGTAATCCATATTTGCTTTTAATTACTTTATGCCAAAGAAATCATTAAAGTTCATAATCCATCTGTTATGCAGCGAAGAATGCACAATATACACTAATGATGGACAATGTTGCACATAACTTGTGTCGACACATATATGATTTGACACAAAGTCCAGATCCAAATTACACAATCACAAGAAGGTTGGTACAAAGGTAATTCTCTCAAGAGTTGCAATCTTCTGCCTAGAACATGGAGACAGCTCAAGCACAACAACCCCAGAAGTATCACACAGCCTCAAGCATTCCAATGTCACCATACCAACTACAGGAAATATTTAAAAAATGATTCATACCCAATGCTACAAAGCTTAATTTCAGATTTTCATCTTAATGCGAGAAACATAATTTAATTAGAATATGGAGTTTGCCACCATGAGCATTACACATATAAATGTTAGCTTTAGAAAATTCAAAACTCTAAGGCTAAGACTCAAGGCATTCCTTACATGCCTTTTAAACCATTTGTCACCGGTTCAAAAAAAGCATTTCTGAAGACTTAGCAATTCAAAAAAAAAGCCACTAACCAAGAGGAATGACACTCTCAAGTCATGGATATAAACCACAACATAAATACAGGGGGAAACTAAGTAACATACGCACGTGCTATTCCTAACTCACAAGAGCATAGAGTGAAAGCAGGAATAGAAGCAAGAGTGGTAAAATAAAATAAAAAATAAAAAATCAGAGCAAGAGTGCCTCTGGAGTGTCGCAAATATTTATATTATCATAATAACATATGTATATATGTGTGTGTGTGTGTGTGTGTACACGAATATGGGTTTTTTATTATTTTGTAAAAGATAAATATATTTTATTATTTTGTGAAATCAAAACATAAAATGATTATAAAGCATAGAATTGTGTGAGTGATTCACTCCAAATTATATCCCAATGGGAACAAGGTAGATCGTCCTCATGGTACATCGTCCTTATACTGTGGGTGGAAGATCTAGAAAACTAAGAAGCAAGGAAAGAGAAGCGAGTACTCTCTCTCTCTCCCTCTCTCTCTCTTCCAGTTAGTTGGCAGCTCCATCTTTCTCTATTACTGGAAATGAACTGAAAGAATAAGGAAAAGCAATGAAGCATCTCCTTCCAAAACCAATTTTACAGAATCTCCAATGCCCATGTACAGTTCTTTCAAGTTCGAAGAGGTTTTCTATCATCCTCATAAGGGTTTGGCTGATCAAACTTGCAAAGAATAATAAGAAGAAAAGTCTAATCCGTGCTCCGAGCGCAGAGCAGTCCCCATTCAAATTAATCCCACAACTAAGGCTATTGCTAGCCTGATCAGCATCCAATCCAGCTCAATCAAGTGTACTTTAAAAGATACAGTTGTGACAATACCATGTAATCTGTTGACGCGATTTTCTTTTGAGTAAGGTTGGTTGCATGATAAAAAGCAAATGAAAAATACAACCAAGGAAGTACATGGCCATAGCAAAAGGCTTTTCAAGTAAACCTTAAGGACTCAAAATCAGCACATTTAAATAGGAACAGAACTGGACAACACATGTCACATGCATTATGTCTCGTCCTCATAATTTCAAAAAAAAAAAAAAAAGACACCGTACGCTTAGAATCTCTCCCACTATATCAGCAGCCCCACAGGCAAGAAGCCATTGACTAGCAGCATTCATAGCCCCTCTCCAATTAATAATGACAGAGCAACCTTATACAACCCCAAACAAAAAGCCACAACAAAAAAACCTAAAGCTCATGGAATAACACAAAGTAACCTGTCACTGCAACTGTCAACCCCATTTACATTAGCATTCTGTTTGGTTGCTGAGAAAAATATAGTAAAAGATTGAATCCTGGATTTTTCACCATATAGGACTTAAGGAAACAAAAACCTCAATTCAACTGAACCTAAAACAAACTATTTAGTTTAGTTGAGGCAAGTTTTTCATTTCCCAGATACCAAAAGACCACTAAACATAATGTTCAAAATTTCATTCCACCATTCTTTTCTCAGCAATCAATCAGACGTAACTTTATTACAACACTGAAACAATGCATACATATAAACCCATTACCTCCAAATGACCAAATACCCATTAATTGAAAACTACAAGCTCAATCTTCAACACTATTGTTCTTCAATCTACGCTACTATAAAAACTTCAAAAACCCTAACAATATTCAAATACGAGTCTATATATAAACAGTTTCTGTGCAATGAATAGATTGAAGTTGAATCAAACAGTCCACTTCTGGGGGTTTTCTCAATCAAAACAAGATTAAAAAAAAAAAAAAAAAACAATCCGTACATATAAATGATCCCTGAGAAGAGCCCTCGGTACATACACACACATGCATATATATATATATATACAGGAACAAGAGAATTATCGATTCTATTAGAGAAGAAGCAACGAGGAAAATGGGATATATAAAGAGATACCTGAGATTGATAGTGTTTCTGGAGGTAAAGCTATGCAGAGGAGAGAGAGAGGAGTCTTATGGGACGATACTTTCTCTCTCTCGCTCTCTGGAGCTGCGTTGCGGACACTATAATGGCTTTTAGTCGCTTTCCTCAGCACCGTTTGATGAGATTATTTTAAGTTTTTGTGAATAACTACTGTTAGAGTTAAAATTCACTGCTCCGGTATTATTTCTTTATATGTTTGTTTTTCCCTGAAATTCACTGTGTTTTGTGAAATTATATGATTGAATTGCATGTGTATAACTGACTCTTAACAATTTACCTGATCATAATTATAACCCCTTGTATATTCATTGAGCTCTTTTCTTATCGGGACGTGACTTGACTTTTTAGCCAATGTAGAATGAATATTTTAGAAAATTTGAATTGAATATTCTTCCTATACATGACATGAATGCCCAAAATCACAATGATCTGACAGTCGGTTTACAAAATACAAACTATAAAAAACCATTACAGTATCTAACAGTCAGAATCTTTCATAACCTATATTTCAGAAACCGACCGTCAGATGACTATGATTTTTAGCAAGCATAACATATATTGGAAGAATATATAATCCAATGGTTGATTTTCCAAAATTACCATCTTACATTAATTAAAAAACTAAGTCCTCTCATAAACTATCAAATCGATCAAAAGTTAAGAACTATTTTATTAATAAATATTAAATTTTATAGTAGTTACAAATATAAATTTATGAATTGAAAAAGGTACTAGTAATTGATTAATGCGGTATTTAGAGCATCACCAATTGTACTTCAAATTGATTTCAGTTTGGCTCAAAAGAAATTGAGATCTCTTTTATAATTTGCATTATGATTTGAAGCATCATTGGAGCAAAGTCCATATTCATATCCAAAAAATGGATTAGAAGCATTGTTGGAGATCTTTGCATTTATGCAAAAACAATCATGTCATCATTGGAAAAAATAAAATTATGTGGGAGAATGTGGTTAAAGCTAAAGAATGGATATGGCACCATTATTGTACCTCTATTCATATATATCCATATCTATATCTATTTTCACTTTTATATTCCATACCAAATTTGCATATCACGGTTGGATATGCTCTTAACATATATAGCATATATGAAAAGGGTAATTAATCCGACAATAAATTTTGCAAATAACTCTCCTTTTAAAATCTGCGATAAATTAGAGAAATTAATACCAGTGATTTAGATCATATATTCATATTTCACTTTAATACCCTTAACTTAATGAAGGAATTCCTATTCTTTTGCAAATAACTCTCCTAAGACTATTAAAATCCTAAAATAGTTGCCCATACGTACTCTTGTGTTTACTGAAACCATTCTCTCACTCACTCTCTCTCTGTCTCTCTCTCTCTCTCTTCCCGTTTAAGAAATCATTAATTCTATGCCAACATGAGTCCTGCACTCCTGCCAAATCTGCTTCTTGCCATCTATATGTAGGGTTGTACATCGGGCTCTGGACAGCTCAGGGCCTGTATAACTTGATCCAATCTAAAGGTGCGAATGGGCCACAAGTTTGGTTAAAAAACTTAAATTTGGGGCCCATTGGATTTGGGCTAAGACCTGATATGATTTTAGGCTTTCAGCTGGGCTCGAGGCTTGAGCAAACAGCCTAACACCATTGCAAGCTCGAAAAGGCCGTTTGGCCGGAACGATAACACATTTTCTTTCATTTTCTCTCTATTTATTTTGTCCCAAAAAATTGATCCAAAAGTGTATTCTAAATGATATGGTAGATGATTCAACCATTTTCCTTTTTAGAAAATCCTCTCTTAATAATAAATGAAGGGTCAGGATTAATCTGGAATACTTTTTTGGGACAATTTTTTGGAATATATAATCTTATTGTTTGATTTTATTTATAACGAATTAATAAAATTCAATCCTTAGATTTAAGACGACCTTGTAGAAAAATATAATATACTCTATCCCACATCATCTAAATGGAAGACTTGTTATGACTTCATATACCTGGCACTCCACCTACAAGTTTAGGCTTTTAGGTTAAAAACTTAACATGGTATGAAAGCATTGGTTATCCACGTGACAAGACCTAAACGAGACTACATGTGAGGGGGAGTATAGAAAAATAGAATTCACTCTATTCCACATCGCCTGCCCAAACCCTAATACACCACTAGATCACATGGGCCGGTGATGATATCGATGTTTTCAGCCAATAAAAGAACATTCATCATATTCACTTTCATACATCTTTATCTTCACTTTCATACATCTAAAAAGATCAAGACCACATGCCCTAAAAGATTGGGAAAACTTAAAAAAAAATCAAAATCAAAATCAAAATGTTGAAGCTTATCTTCCTTTGATGGAAAATAGACACTAAGGGTTAAAAAAACAAATTTGGAACACGCGAAAGATTCTGCCTAATTGATTAATCAACGCCCACCATTCATATTTCTTTCATTGAAACGTACGTGAAGCCTATCTCATGGTCCAGCCTTTAACGTTACTTCACGTGTGTCATATATGTAGGTTCATGCTAGGACCATGCTATATATATATATATATATATATATATATATATATATATATATATAAATGCTAGTATACGCTAAAAAAGCCAAAAAGAGAAAGAAAAATCAAAAAAGTGACAGAAGTTGATGGAGATCTCTAGAGTCAGACAATTTATTCAGTTGGGACCAATGTCCGTCCTCTTCCAAATTCATTAATGATTAATCCACATAATTAAACAAATTAATTAACCTGCATAATACTATATACTTAGATTTAATGCGGCTTTTGTAGCTCAGATGACATGAATATATCTCTCCTCCTCTTATAAAGAAGACAATTTTTGGGTATGAAACTTGCATGTTAAGGAATGGGGACGAGCAATTATGTGGGGGATTGGATTCTTCTATCACTTGCCCAAAAAAAAAAAAAAAACCCAACTATTTAGCTAGGCGCGCTCTTAATTTGTCATTATGAAGTTGATGCTACTCTTTACGTACAGAATTAGAAATTAACTAAGTACAAATCCGTACATTAATTATTACGTGGAATCGTTTTCATTTTGGAGACTATGATATGAACACATTAGTCTTATATATATATATAGGACCACATTTCCCTTTCCATTGGTTTTCCCCATGAAATTTTCATGCTTGTTTAATTTGCACAAATAAAATATAAAAAATGACTCAAAAATGAAAAATAGAGGCCAATGTGCTATGAATATTTGTAATATATATCTCAAGTCTATTATACTTCAAGAAATCAATGAAGTTAAGAGTTGGAATGTATGTCTAGCTAGCTACTTGGAACAAGTTCCAAAAGGTCATCAATCTTTGAGTTGCAGCTTTTTGTTTGAAGTAGCAAAATTTTGCTTGGCTAGCTGCAGATCGATTCATTGAGACAAAAAAACAAATTAAAACAAAACAAAAAAAACATGTTAATTAATTGGAACATTATAATAGTTTCCTTTTGTTACCCACACACCACACCTTCCTTATCTCCCACAATGCATTTTTGCCTATAAAATTGGGTGACCTAGCATCACTTGTACTATGCACTTCTCTCTCTCTCTCTCTAAGCAAAAAGAGTACTCACAAAACCTCAAGAAATAATGTCTTCTGATCATCAGCAAAGAGCCATGGAGCCACAAAGGCTACATGAGCAAGATTGGGTCATCCATGTTAGTAAAAGTATCGAAGAAGAGCTCGAAGAAGATTTTGACGATGAACGTGTTCCGGTTAGCATCTTCAACGTACCCAAAACCCTACTTTCAATCAAGCAAGAAGCATACACTCCTCAACTAGTCTCAATTGGTCCATATCATCATAAAAGGCTTGAAGTCTTCGAAATGGAGCGATATAAACTTGCTTCAGCTAGAAGAACCCAAAAGTTGTTCAAGAATGTCAAATTTCGGGAGATAGTTTTTCACTTTGTAGAGCAATATGAAGGCAGAATCCGAGCTTCCTATCACCGGCTCCTTGAATTCGATCGAGAAACCCTAGGATGGATGTTTGCCATCGATGCTTCATTTTTATTGGAGTATCTTGAAACTTATGCTGCCAAAAGTGTACATTGTAGTAGTCAGTCAATTACTCGAGTTTCTTCGAAAATGGCTCATTTGATCGATTACGCTAGAAGGAAAACGGCTCACCATGCAATACTTAGGGATATTATCATGTTGGAAAACCAAATTCCTCTCTTTTTGCTTAGAGAACTCCATACGTTTTTATATCAACATGAAAATAACCATGATGAAGTTTTGGCCATGATGTTAATGGGTATTTGTGAAGATCTTTCCCCCATTGAAATGCTTGATTGCGCCCATTTCAATGAAGAATGTTTTAGCAAAGCCCATTTGCTGGAACTTCTTTATTATATGGTTGCACCAACATTCCAATGTATAGTAGAAGTAGAGGAGAATGAGATAGCAAAAGAGCATGACAAAGAAGAAAATCAAAGTTGCTGCAAAAAGGCTTTTAAATGTGTCACAAAAATTCTATGCTCAATCCTTTTGGCACCCATTTGTTGTTGCAAAAAAATGGTCAAGTCGAAACTAGTCATTGCTTTAGTCACACTACCATGGACTATTATCAAGTATATTAGCCGTCTAAAGAAGAAAGAGTCCGTAAAGGAGCTGATAGATGCAGCAGCAGAGGTGGAGCTTTCATCTGATCAAAAGAAAGATGATCGAAGTCCATTATTTGAGGAGATCAAAATCCCAAGTGTGAGTGAACTTTCAGACATAGGAGTGAAATTCACTGCAACAAACGGCGGCCTAACTACAATCAAATTCAGCAAATCTTCAGGTACATTCTTTCTTCCAATTATTAATTTAGACGACAATTCAGAAGTTGTCTTAAGAAACTTAGTTGCATATGAAGCTTCAATTGCACCAGAAATCATGGTTTTTACTCGTTACACTGAATTAATGAATGGGATTATTGATACTGAAGAGGATGTGAAAATCTTAAGAGAAGCTGGGGTTATAATGAACAGACTCAAAAGTGATAATGAAGCAGCAACTCTTTGGAATGGCATGACTAAGTCTATAAGGATGACAAAGGTTCCAATTTTGGATAAGGCAATTGAGAATGCAAATTCTTATTATTCAGCTAGATGGAGTGTGAAGATAAATACAACTTTGAAGAAGTATGTGTTTGGTTCCTGGCCATTCCTTACATTTATAGCAGCTAATCTTATCATATTTCTGTCTGCAGTGCAGGCTGTTTGTTCCATGTATACTTGTTCTAAATGGGCAGAAAATCTGGATTGAACTTCTGTGGCCATCATTTCTGTTGTTTCTGTGTAGTTTCTAAGGTTGTTAGTTGGGTTATTGCTAGCTTTGTTAATTATTAATTATTTCTTGTATTGTGTAATGAAGATCAAATTTTAGTACTAGTTTTCTATGTTTGTGTTATTTATTTAATTAATTTGTTGCCGTTTTATCAAAAACTTGAATGGTTGAATTAATGTATAATGATATATATCTTCATATATAGAGTATATATGATTCCCACCAATGAGAATGTGTGTGAGAGAGATTCCTTAAGAGTACCGTCAGGCTAACTCGCACTTTCATGACACGTGCCAAAAGTATATGCAACTATTACATACTCCCTCTGTCCCACAAATATAGGCCAAAGTGGTCAAGGCACGCATTTTGAGGAAGCCGATTAAATATTGATTTGGTCATATTTTTCCAATTTTTTTTTCAATACTATTCTAGTCTTATAGTAGTAGGGTATTTAAAAAAATTTTAAAAAAATATGGCCAAATCAATATTTAATCGGCTTCCTCAAAATGCGTGCCTTGACCTCTTTGGCCTATATTTGTGGGACTGAGGGAGTATATTCTATGCCTGATTCATTTGTTCTACCATCGCTCATTGTTGGGCTGGCCCTGTAGGGTTTGATCCAACTTCTAATTGTACAGAGCCTAATTTATTTCCTCACCCTTCCTCATAGCTGGGCTGGCCCCGTGGGCTTTTAATCCAACTTCTAATTGTACAACGACTTCTCCAATAAGGCCATTGCAAATGATATTTAACCAAAGAGTCATTTTCTTACACGTATGAGGTATTTGCGCATATAAGCTTACATGAGGATTTGAGTTTTTAACCATTATGGGATAATTATTTTGAAAAACCAATCGTTAATTTAAATAATATTTTTATAAATATTATGCATGCCAAGAGTCACAATGATTTGACGTTCATTTTCTAAGATAGACTGTGAAAAATTACGATACAATCAAACAGTAAAAACTGTCACAGTTAATATTTTAGAAACCGACTGTCATATCAATATATATGATTTTTGGCAAGCATGATATGCATAAGAAGAATTTCTAATCCAATGGTCAGTTATATATTATTTATTTATTTATTTTGCCTAGCAACGAGGTATCTCAAAGCCTAACTAATCCACACTCCCCACGCGTAGGAATGGCAATGGGGCGGGACCGGGCGGGGCGGGTTTTGTGCTACCCGTCCCCATCCCCTATAAGAAAAACACTCCCCATCCCCGCCCCGTACCCCGCCGGGGTATAGAATGGTCGCCCCATCCCCGCCCCGCCCCGTTTTTCATCAAAATAATTAATACAAGTGTGTAGTGAGGTTCAAACCCAGAACCTTATGCCTTTTATGAAAAGGCCTTACCACGAAGCTCTGTATAATCTTATGTTTATAAGCTGTGATATATAATATTTAACCTTATTTCATATTCTTTTATATGATATATAATATATAATATTTAACTTTATTTCATATTCTTTTATAAATCTATACTGCTTAGCCCAATTTTGAAAAAACTTTTGATCGATTAAAATGCTCTCGCATTAAATGTTAATGACCATGTTACTCTATTGCAATATTAATTACATGGAGTTTATCTTCAATTCATTTTTTAAGAGTCATATTTTCAATTAATTTCCTAATTCAACAAAGTATCAACGAAGTTTGTTATTTTTTTAGTGTTTTGAATATTAAAAAAAAAATAACAATAAGTTTTATCGAATAAAGAGAGAACTAACAGTAAATTACATGAAGTTTATCTTTAATTCCCTCTTTAAGAGTCATAATTACATGAAGTTTATCTTTAATTCCCTCTTTAAGAGTCATATTTTCAATTAATTTCCTAATTCAACAAAGTGCTAAGCGTGCGCGCGCGAGCGCGCACACACACACAAAGTCTATATACACACGGACACATAGTACATATAAATTTACATGCATTCAAGCATTAATATCTTGCATTACATGATACAATATGTAGTTGTTCAGTTTCTCCATTTGACATTTTAAAAAACGATCGTTGGATGAGATGTTCCGCTTATGTAAGACATGCATGAAAAAAATCATGTTGATCCAATGGTCATTTTTTTTCTAAATGCCATATTTCTTGAAAAAACTGTGACATTAAATTTGCATAGTTTAAACAATTTAAATGTTTTTCTCAAAAAGCAACCGTCAGATCTATGTGATTTTTTGCATGCACAATGTGTTTATATGGAACATCTTATCCAACGGTCCGTTTCACAAAATACCCATGTTAACATTTGTACAATATGAATAAGAATCATATGATACACAAGTTTAAACAATTTAAATGTTTTCTAAAAAACCAATCGTTGGATCTATGTGATTTTTTCTATGCACAATGTGCATATATGAAACATCTTTTCTATGCACAATGTGCATATACACAATGTGCTCAATGATTTTTTCTAAAAAACATCTTATCTAACACAGTGGGCTGGGCGGGGCGGGGCGGGGCGGGGCGGGGATGGGGAAAATTGCCATCCCTACCCACACGAGGCCACCACTCAATGCTCGAGCTATTAACCTTGATTGGTAGCTAGCCATGAGAGTTTGGATTTACAGTTCATTCCTTTACAGCCATACCAACTCCTGTCGATTAATGGTCGGTTTTATTTTACAATACTGAATATTTTAGAAATCGATCGTCAGATCATTATGATTTTTGGCATGTGTGACATGCATAAGAAGAGTATCTAATTTAACAATTAATTTTTCAAAATCCTAATTTCACTTTAACTAAAAATCCAAATTCTCATATAAATTTATGTGTACGAACCTATTAAAAAAATTACTCTCTCTAACCAAATGTCTAATGAAAATTTAATAGGGTTGATGGTAAGAAAGTTTTGATTTTGATTTTTTTTTTCTAGAAATCTTGTGATAAAACATATATTAAATCCATATTTGGAATGGTAACTTCTTTGTTTGAGGTCTAATTCGCATAGAAGTCTTTGGTCATGTGTTTAATCGAATAGGATATCAGTAATATACATTTGAGTTTCAACCGGTAGTCTCAAAATATAAATTCGGATTTTCGAACACCATCATCAAATGTATATTTGAGTTTCAAACGAAATTAATACCTCTAATATATACTTGGGTTTCAATCGAATAAATGGAATGAACTGGATGTTTGAAGTTATGTTTGACTCTTCGACATTCCAAAGCAGTTATAATTTATGGGTAAGATTAGCTCACGTATATATTTAAATTTTGTTTACTTTCTTTGTTGTTTTGAGTTTTTTATTATCAAATAAGCATTTCATTTTTTTTTTTATTGGTACATTTGAGTATAAATATTTGATTTTTTTATTTTCTTATTTTTTTTACGTATAATGTTGTAATCAAAACACACACACGTATATGGGAAATATTCCCCTTACATTTTATTTTACATCTATACCTACATCTCGTTTTCAAAATACAAATGTGGGTTTATTTTGAGAAATTGGCCGTTTGATAAGATACATTTCTTATGTATGTGATTTATGCTAAAAATCACAATGATCCAACGGTTGGTTTCTAAACAATGTGACTATGAAATATTATTATACTTAGAAAATATCATAATTTTTATAATGATATTTTTTAAAATCCGACCGTTGGATTACTGAGATTTTTATCATAAATAACATATATAAGAAATGCATCTTATCCAACAGTTGGTTTCTAAAAATATTTGATTCACTCTGATATTTTGAAAATGAGATATATGTATAGATGTAAAATAAGATGTAAGAGGAATATGCCCCTGTATATATATATAGTGAAATGATCTAGTAAGCTAAAATTGACTTGAATCTAAGTCAGATAAGATTTATGATCATTGGATCATCTCATGAATGGAGAATTTTTTAAATGATGAGATGATCCAATGCTATAAGTGTTTAGCTGACTAGATCATTACTCTATATATATAATCAATAACATATATTCCCTAAAAAGTTTTGATGGTTAATCCAGTATGTGTATGTATGTTTCGAGTTGGGGTTAACCAAATCCAGAATGTATATGTTCTATTATCATGCTTCATGAACAAACTCACCATGTGTCTAATCATTGATATCTTGCACAAATTAATACGAGTTAATAAGTTCTTTAAACGGCACCCGGATCTTCTACTTGGGCTTGGATTTGCTTGGGTGATGTGGCATGATCTGGATGGTCTACTTTTTACTCGGGTGATGTACAGACTATCCAGATCATGCCACATCACCCAAGCACCAAGCATACTCAAGCAGAGGATCTGCATTCCTTTAAACGTGGTTGAACATCTTATACAAATGTATATGTACGAGAGATTGATGATTTTTAATAATCTTTTTAAAAAATATATTAATTTCAATGAATTGATTTCTAAAATGGAGGAACCTATTGAGTTATTGAAAAATCTCAATCTTTAAAAATGTATTGGAAAGGCGGGAATGAAAGCCGCTAAATAAAGAAACTTGACATGGCTTTCCATTTTGTCAAAAAGGTTACAGCAAAATGCCAATGTCTTGGGGAGCGGGTCCTGACGCGTTTCATGACCCACCTACGATATTGCTTCGTGTCATGTTTGCTCCTACTTCCCGCTATGATGGCATCCGTAAATTACGACATAGTGACCAAAATACTCCTCATATCAAATACCCCCAATAATTGATTTACAAATTTTTAGGAGTTTCTTTGTTTTTTTTTTTTTTTTGGTTTTCGTAAATGGCTTTCCATAATAATAATTGCTTTAAATTTTATTCTAAAAATTTCACCTCAAAGTAAATAAAAACTTGAACAAGATTAAATTATTATTAAACATATGATCAAAATTTTATAATTTTAACTACAAGTCTTTCATAAATCAACATATTTAAACAAAAGGATTAGAGTAGCAATATAATTGTAATTAATGTCATCTTTTGCCACTAGCCTACCACCAATATGAAATCCAATATCTAAGAGGGTCGGGATAATTTTTCCTTTTAATATTCAAGTCAACTTTATTTAGTTTACAATAAAGAGTTAGTGATTTTTTTTTTTATATAAATCTACTTTTAAGTTTTAACTCTAACCCTAATATTAATTAATAAATAGATATTAATACACTTTTATATATTCGAATATGAAATCTCTTTTTTGAAAATAAGAATACGTGTTGTTTTTTAGCCAACAAATTTTTACCTCATATTATGTGCAGAGTTCTTACCTCATATTGTCCTCCCCTACATCCCGTTATTTATATTGCATTAAATAATATAAATTTGATGGATAGTATGTTTCATTCAAGACAATTATGAATGAGTTGGTAAAATATAAATCTATATTTGTATCTATACTATATATAAAAGTCTGAATCTGAAAAAATATTTTGATTGACCAAAATCTCTATATAATTGTAAAAGTACACAAATATACATTATCTCTTAAAATTCTATCTATCACAATAAATAGACCTTCTAAAAAAATTAAATTGAAATTATTTATAAATATTAATTTAATTTTAAGTCTAACTTAATTTGTCAAACATGATGTCACTGAATTTCATTAATAGAATTATGTTAATATGAAATTCTACTAAATAGAGTAAAAACATTATCTATTAAATTTAATTTAATTCAAACTTTAATTCATTTCTAGATAAAATATGATTTTAAATAATAAATTACTATTTTTTCTAAAATATGATTTTTCTAAATAAATTACTTTATATTTCCTATTTCCCATACGAAAAATAAATATAGTTTTACTAATATTTTTAGTACTATTTAAAAAAAAAATATAATATTAAACTTTTATAGTTTATTACGTTTGTATGTATTGATTTAATAACGTTTTTATACCGTTTAGATTTTTAAAAATTTTTAATCACAGATTTTTAATAACCTTAAATATTTCATCTTAGTTATAGTGTTCACATTATATTTGATTTTAAAAAAAATATTTTTTTCTATAAAAATTTACATGTGTAACGCACATGGTGTATTTCTAGTTTGATAAAAATACTATATTAATTAAAAGAAATATAATATGCTGAAAGTGTGTTTCGTGCATTTTTAAAATTTAAACAACAATAAAGACAAAAAATGATCCTATTTATCATGCATTAGATTTGGACATTACAATCAAAATTTTCAATATTCACATATGGGATGTCAAAATAGAATCATAATTAATATTATTGATCTGATGGCGGTTTCTAAAAAATGATCATATTTATTATGCATTAAATTAGATACTCCTCTTATATATGTGAGGCCTACCAAAACCATAATGATTTAATGGCGGTTTCTGAAAAATCTCACTGTGAGAAAATGTGACATTTTGAAAAACAAAAATGTCACAATTGTCATATAACTTTTCAAAAAAACTAAATGTTAGATTTCTGTGATTTTTGGCAAGTCTGACATACATAAATAAGTATCTAATTCAACGGTCAGATTTTCAAAAATTATTTCGGAATTGGCGTTATAGAGGTTTACGTCAGGTGCATTTAATATTAGCATCTGCTACATAGGATTATTATCAACTATTTTTTATATTTTTTAATGTAATCACCTAGAAAAGAAACAAAAATAATAATAATAATAATCTCAGCTTTCCCATATAAATTCTCAAGGGGTATATTTGTAACAAAAAGAGTTTCAGACAAAAAAGAGAGCGGAATTATGGAGTTACTCAACACTCACTTCGCTCACTCCCTCTTTCTTCAACAGTTTACACACGAATAACAAATGCCCTGTCTCTGCGTCTCTCTTCCCTTCACCCCTTGAATCGTTGGTTCACATCTCTCTCTCTCTCTCTCTCCATTACTCCAGAACCCATTCAAAGACAATCCCAGAAACACAGCTATTAACCATGTTATGTTACAGTTCACTGCCACTTTCTCTCATACTTTCCTTTCTCTTCTTTTCTTCCACTTTCTTTTCCTTCTCACATGGGGACGTTCAGTTTATAACCCCCCAGATAACACCCACTTCAGGTACTCCACTTCTCTGTCCTGACCAAGAATCTTTATTTCGCACCACATTGCTACTGTTTGGATGGAAAGAAAAATGGCTGTTAATTTCCTACTGATTTTCTTTTTCACTTTCAGGGTGGGAAAATGACGGAAAATATGGTGTGGGGTTTTCATTGGGGACCAGGAAGTCAATTATTGAGGGACCCAGTAATGAACCTGTGGCTGTGGAGAACTCTCCTCTGGTTTTAGCTGGACAGAGGACGTACAGGAGAGACCCTCTTGATGGGTTCAAAAGATACACAAGAGGGTGGAATATTAGAGAAGAACATTACTGGGCTGTAAGTTTATCAAACCCTGGAGGGATCTGATTGTGATATATGTATATAATTATATATATATAGTTCGTATATGTCTTGTTATAGTCTCTGTATTCACTTTATTAGACCTTACAAGCGTTGGATTTTACCCTTATATCCTACATTGTGGCCTGCCTTACAATACAATAGCATGATGGTGTATTTATGGTATACATGTGATAACTGGTAAGAGTAGTTTTAGAATTAAGACATCAATTAAAGCCATTCTATTCTAAGAAATCAATTATAACCATTTATAAATGTTGCCAAAGTTTTCTATAACAAGATTGGTACCTCATCACTATTGATAATTGTTTTAGAAACAAATCATAATCCTTATCAATTATCTAGTTTCCTAATGTTAATGATTGTTTTGAGATGTAATCTATGATTAACCTTACCTCATACAATTTGAAATGAAAAATTTCCATGAATGTGGTACTGATAGATGATTACCTTGCCTTGTTGTTGGATGGTTATTGTTTGGAGTTGCTTTAGCAACTATATGTTTATAGAGCTGGTCCATTGAATGGAAAACCAATAACAGTAATGAGCCTCTAATGGGTACAGCATAAAAGACAAAAAGGGTCCTTTGTGGGTAGAGGGCTCTTTTGGCCAAGATGGGGTCTTGATGAACCAATAAGCTTAGGCTTTTATTGTTCATTGAAAGTTTGTAGTTTCTTGTTCTTTTTCTTTTCTCACATGAGGTGCATGCAAGATATCGAGGGTTGTGATACATCCTCAATTGAAAAATGATTACATAATTTAGGCCTTGGTTAGTGGCATTCATATTACAGATGAATGTGGCACACTTTATTCTCTGTGATATTATAAAAACAAATAATTTATTCACAATTTCTTGCATACACAAGGATGCAAAACCTTAACATGGAATGCTAATATATTACTAATTTAAGCTTCCAAAAATCATATCATAATCCCTATCCAATTTTCAATTTCCTAACTTTAGGTCATTGTGATTAGTTATACTGAGGATTATTTTATATGCGTCATATCATCATTTTGCAATGGCTATGATCATATCCTTATAATGGCCACGTTGCTCTGTCCCACTTGGTGTTGCAGTGTACACGAGGATATTTCTTATACTTTCCACAGGATTTATGAATAGGTTAACATTAAACATTTAGTTTTGGGGTTTTGAGGAGGTGAGGTGATAGAAGCTCTGTAATTTTTGAATAACTAAACTACAGTCGAACAGAAAGGCCCCAGATAAGGTTAGAGGTGGGGGAGTAGGGGCAAGGTATACAATGCAAAATGAAAATATAGAAAATAATAGTTTCACAAAGTCCCAAATTTCATTCCCTCTATTCTTAGAGAATTCTTATCTTCTCTATAGACACAGGCACATTGCGAAACTATGTAAATCTTGTCATATATTTGTGTTCTTGTTTGATCCAGTACTTGGGTTTTGTGCTCATTTTGGTTCTGCCAGTCTTTTATTTCTGTAGTCCATAATCAATTATTCTGTCTTTGTTGCGTTTCATTGAAATAGGTTGTTGTTCCATGTAATATTAACTGATCCTGCTGACTGGAATTTGCTTATTTCTATTAGCAACATCAAATATGTGTTCAATTTGATTTGTAGTTTAGTGTAGTCAATGGAAGATTTTCTTTTCCTTAACATAAGTTTTCCCTCCCAAATTTGTTTGAATGCAGTCTGTGGGTTTTACTGCTGCTCCCCTGTTTGCCATTGCTGCAATATGGTTCCTCAGTTTTGGGCTGTGCTTATTGATCATCTGTCTCTGTTACTTCTGTTTCAAAAGGCAGCCTTATGGCTATTCTCGAACAGCTTATGCTCTCTCTCTTATTTTCCTCATACTCTTCACCATTTCAGCAATGTACTTCTCTCTCTCTCTCTCTCTCTCTCTCTCTGTCTCTCTCTCCCTCCTCACACACACACACATATTGTTGAGTGTATATTTTTTGAATTGATCCTTTGTCTAATGCATTATTCTGTCGTTCCAGCATTGGATGTGTTGTTTTGTATTCTGGTCAGGAGAGGTTTCACAGTAGTACAGCAAAAACATTGGAATACGTTGTGAATCAGGCAGATGCTACCGTTGAGAAACTTGGGAATGTGTCGAGTTATCTTGCTGCAGCTAAGCAGATTGCAGTGGATCAAGTTTTCCTACCTTCTAATGTTCAAACTGATATTGACCAGATTGAAACGGAGATTAATTCTTCTGCTACTACCCTTGCCAGCCGCACTGCTGAGAATTCGGATGACATACATGATGTCTTGGATTCTGTGTAAATAATGGATCTTCAGGCTTTCTCTATGTGCTTCAGTGCTTTTCACTTTTACTTTGATCATAAAATGAATCTTTTAATTTTCCTGCAGGAGAGTGTCTCTGATCATAATTGCCGCTATAATGCTTATGTTAACATTTCTTGGATTCTGTAAGCCCCTTTGATTCCCCCAATCAGATGCCAAAATTTTCCTAATGTCTTAAAAGTTGGTCTTAGTGGTGTTTATTTATTTACTCACTTATTTATTTTGATCTTTTGATCCAGTATTTTCAATTTTCGGCATGCAGTTTCTTGTGTACATGTGAGTAAACCCCTTGCAGCTGTAATATTTCTTTGAAGTTGCAAGAATATCTTCTTTTAATTGTCAGATTTTCTCAAGGAATGTTGTTATATTGAATTGTTGCAGCTTGGTGATCATTGGATGGATTCTTGTTGCTGGAACATTTATTTTATGCGGCACATTTCTTCTTCTCCATAAGTAAGTTCTGTCGTGGTATACTATGTTACTTATCAACCTGTTTACACCTCGTTTCCTTTGCCTAATTGCAAGGCTTTTGGCTGCTGTAAATTGGACTGGGTACACTAAACAAGATTTGTTTCTTTGTAGAAACAACTCATTCTGAGAAAATTTACTCAGGTGTTTGACCTGATAAATATAATAAGGAAAACAATAAATTCATCTTATCAAACACCATATGGTGCCATGCTTGGTTTCTCATGGAAAAGGGATTTTTTATTAGAAACTCTTTATTTCATAGTAAATCCACTTTCCACTTTCCATCTTTCAAAACTTATTGGTGACCTCTTTGAAAATTTCAGATAAATCCATTCCCAAAGCCACTTCTTCCATAACAATAACTGACATTTTGAGGTTGTTGTACTTAGAGTTGACTTATTTTAACTGTTATCATTAGGTAGTTTCTTTTCCTAATCATCTCTAAAGTGGTTTATCATATGCCAATTCACATGTGTGTGTGTGTGTGTGTGTGTGTATTTATACACACACATTATGATGCATATGCGATTTCCGTCTCCCACTTTGTTTCCGTCGCCATTTCCGTCATTGGTTACTATGGCTTCATCTTCAGGAATATCCTTCCAGAATATGATGATGACAATGGGATTTTGGTCCCAAGTCTTTATGGTTTTTGACTCAAAAGGATTCCATAATAGTGTTCTTCTTGTTAGAATGCATTAATTGTTTCCCTCCATTGTACACGCTCACTGTTTATTTGGCATTTGTTGTTAATAACAACCTCATCAGTCCACTGCAAAGTAATGAAATGCCAGTTGTAATACCAGTCTACATAATTACCGCATACAGAACAGCGACAGGACTAGCCTCACAGAGGGCACCGAACAATGCTGAAGCTTCCCAAGGGTGCCAACAAAGCTATCTCATTGTGGACACTAATAAAAAAACATAATGCTTAAGTTCTAAAATACTGGACTAATGTATTTATTTCTTCCCATGGAAAAGCAATTATCCTTTAGAACTCAACATAGTTTTTCCTTGAATTTGCTTGCAATAACATTCTTATTGCTTTTTTTTTTTTTCTCTCGACAAAAACTGACCGTTCTTTTTCGTTTTGGACATATTAGTGTGGCTGCAGATACTTGTGTTGCAATGGACGAGTGGGTCCAAAATCCCACTGCTCATACAGCTTTAGATGATATACTGCCCTGTGTGGACAATGCAACAACCCAAGAAACTTTGTTGAAAAGCAAGGAAGTCACTTTTCAACTTGTTGACGTGATTAACCAAGTCATCACCAATGTCTCTAACATAAATTTCTCCCCTAACTTTAAGTCAGTTTACTACAATCAATCTGGTCCAGTGATGCCAATCCTCTGCAACCCTTTTCATCCCGACTTTACTGATCGCTCATGCTCTGCTGGTGAAGTGGACTTGAACAATGCAACACAGGTGAGTGGAAAGAATCTCACTACACTAGAACAAAGATACAAGGGAAGTTACTCTAGAAACACACACACACACACGCACAGAGTGACGTAATGTATGGTTAAGGAAAGCCTACAAAGCGCTCTCTAAGATTTTTCCTTTTATTTGTAGTTTACCAGTATCCATGAGGCCTTATTTTCTGATTTAACTTTATCTTTGATTTCAAATACAAAATATGCAGAGACCAACATACTTTGGAAATCTGAGTTGCAAAAGAGAGAACAAGCTTTTGGCTTTGCCTTGAGGATTAAGTGATATATATATATATATATATATATATGCAATCCTTTGTTTTGGATTTATAGTAGAAGTTACATGTCAAAGCAATGTTTTAAGCTAAAAGTGGGATCTGATAGGCATTATTGATTACATGGACCAATTCAATGAAGAATTTTTAGGGTGTCATTACCTAATTGGCAAAACTTCTAAAAAACCTTAAACATTCTGTTCCATATCATGCAGGTATGGAGTAGCTATGTCTGCGAGGTTTCACCGTCCGGCATTTGTGCTACAACAGGTCGTTTGACTCCCAACTTCTACAACCAGATGGCAGCTGCCATAAATGTGAGCTATGGTTTGTATCATTACGCTCCATTCCTGATTGACCTGGAGGACTGCACTTTTGTGCGCGAAACTTTCAGCGTTATATCTAGAGATCATTGTCCTGATCTACGGCTATACAGTAAATGGATTTACATTGGGTTGGTGATGGTCTCTGCTGCAGTAATGCTCTCATTGATCTTCTGGGTAATATATGGGAGAGAGCGCCGGCACCGTGTTTTTACCAAAGAGTCCATGGCTAGATCAGCTCAAGGTCATGAAGAGGGGGACAAGAATCCTTAGACACACTACTTTTTTTCGTATGCTGGCACGCATTGGGTTGTTTCTTTGGATGCAGTTTGGTTTTTAAATTTTGTATAATATTGAATGGTAGATTGGAGATTTTGTTTTTATAATGCATGTTATTTTCATTTTTGGTTGTGTCGATTGCTATGGAATGTAGTTTATAATTATGCTTTACAAGAAGAGTGAGGGTTAAGGAAAGTGGCTAAGGTGGAAAAAGAGAGAACATGTTCTGTTGTCATGTTTGGTTGAGTGGAAAGAATGAGAAAATATGTAGAAGAAAATATAAGTTGGGAACTTGTCACTTGTTGGGTTTTTTTTTTTTTTTTGTCTCGTTTCCCTTTCCCTTATACTTTTCAAGATCAAACAGACTAGGGGCTTCTTTGCATTAGCTTTTCTCAAAAGTTAAAATCACTTTTGGAACTTAAAATTTCATTTGATTTAAGCAATGAGATAATAATCACTTTTAAACAACTTGAGGAGATATGATGAATATAAAAATTTTAATATGTGAAGAGATGTGTGACTTCAATAGAGTTTTAAAAAGATATGTGTAGAAATAGTTCTTCCAAAGTGATTTTAGAAAAAGCTAAGACAAACGGACCTTAAATTTGGTCCTTTGAGCCATGAGAAGCAATGGGGCAAAAGTAAGTTGAGTCTCATGAATAAGGGTGACATTTATCAAAATATTTGGAATAATCCATTAACTCGCCCAGTCCCACCAGACATTTATCAAAATATTTGGGTTGGGAACTTGAGCTTTGGCTCACTGGTTCATGACTTCTCTTCCCAACTAACAACTAACCTACTGATGTATATTGCTTGGCAAAAAATTAAAAAATAACAAGTTGGGTTTCAATTGCACATTCTTGGCCCGTTTGCATTAGCTTTTTCTAAAATTACTTTTGAAAATTAAAATTTCTCTTGATCTAAGAGACGGTGTGATAATCACTTTTAGACAACTTGATGAGGGATAGGGTTGTTGGCATAATTCTCATACCATAAGTAATTGTGGTAGAAGCTAGGGGGCTCCAACTTTTGCAACAATCACTTCTAGTAGGGAATTCTTGATATGTGAAAATATAGTTTCAATATAACCCTAAAGAAATATGTGAATAAATAGTTTTTCAAAAGTGCTTTTTAAAAAAAATAACCCAAACAGGCCTCTAATCTGTTCTAGTTGATTCTGGGCTCCAACCTGGCCCAGCGATTGATATAGATTAATAATGCTTTTTTTTTTTTTAATGTTTGATGACAGATTGATAATGCCTTAAAGTGTTAAAAAATAAATTAATAATAAAAGAAAATAACCCCTCTTGCAGCACTGATAGATTAATAATGCCTTAAATGTTAAAATAATAATAATAATAATAATAAAATAAACCCTCTTGCAGCATTTATCCATTGCAGCAATATCATTAGACCAATAGGTTATTGGTAATAGTCACTTCTTACTTAAATTAATAAATTTTATGAAAGATGATGGTGAGCCCATATATGAGAATACTGTATACTCATATGGTGGGGTGGATAAAAAAAATCTTATTTTATTATTTAAAGTATTAATAAATTTATCGAGCCAAATATTATTTTATTTGAATGTGATTCATTAATAAATTTAAAAATAAAATTTGTGTTAATTAACTTGTCTATCTTATGAGTGAGTTAGGAGTTTTTATCGAGCCAATCCTTAAAAAATGAAAAGAAAAGAAAAATAGTTTTTTTTTTAATAAATAAAAAAAATTTAGCCGACGAAAATGCTAGGGGTCTCTTTGGCAAAACTTTGATATACTCACACATTGTGAAGTTGTACCCAACAAAAGATGGAGCCCACAGCAATCCATTTCAGGATTCCGTCGGCAGAAATCCAACACTTTCCTTATTTTAATACGCATTTCGTGTTCCAACATAATAAACTATCATAATTAATGTCCCAAGCTGGCTTTCAATTTGGTATAACCTTGATTAGAAGCATATCCATGTGAAACTCATTAATTTTTGGTCCCCAATTCCTATTATTGCAACCCTACATTGTGTACGAATATTCGCACTTATACCTTTCATTTTCATAATATTTGAATTTTCAACAAAGTATTTTTAATTCCTCAAATATGATTAATTCAACAATATAACAAAGAATAGTAGAATACCAAATTAAAATTACTTTATTCTATGCATCTAAACCAGTTCCAACCTTGCGTTTATCACGGGGCGGAGTCGGCAAAGTGAAGAACAATTCTTTTGAATTGAATAAAGGGGGATGGTCATATGGGTGGAATTATTGACCCAATTAATTAATTAATCAATAATTAAAATAGTATTATGTTTTTTTTTTCCTTTTAATTATGATGGTGGCACGGTCATAATACAATGCCGTAATAATTCTAAGTATAGTTATTGGACCCAAACCGGTATAACCGGTGAGACTGGAATATGATCTTTGCCTCAGTATTTTATGTCTCTTTTTTTATTGGATGAGATTCTGGATTTTATTCCTCGTTGATGAGAATTGATCCTTTTGTTATTTTTTTTCTCTCATCAACACCTAACTGCTAATCTTATTAATGTATGTCGTTTGGCCAAAAAATAATAATATGGTGAGACCGGTAAATATAACATATTAATTAACAGTAAAATACATTTATTTTCCAAATTGCAATTTGATCATGTTTAGTGACCATTATTTTAATGCATTTCACTTATATATATATATATATATATATAATGACAGGTCATACCCTTTATTTTCTTCTAATTTTTATTTTAAAAGTTGTGTTAATTTAATTTCCTTTTTAATCTAATTTAATTTCCTTTTAAAATCTCCTCTTCTTGGCCTCCTAATAATGGAGTTGGTGGGCTAAATGACCGACCTTTGACTATGGCACCATGCTATATACTAATGCTAATCAAGAGCGGGTCCCCCATAGGGAATTATGATTTTCTACTTTAATTTTTTTATGTTTGGATTTGCTTAAGTGCTAGAATCATGACACATCAATCAAAACTATCATTCATCTTTGACTGTAAATGATGTGTCATGATCTTAGGTATTTAAAAAAATCCAAACACAGAAAGAACTTAAGTAGAGGATTCAGGCTCCCCCTATAGGTTTGCTGTATTGAATTTGACCATATTTGCAAGCTTTGGGCATGCAGATATTATATTATTGTGTTCATGTTCATCATTTAAGCCAGTTACCAAACAGACCCTTGAAAATAAACTGATTATTATTTTTATTTAACTTTCTTCGTACGCTGTATATTCTTTGGTGTTATGTCGACAGAGACTTGCACGCAATGGGTGAAGTGAAAATCAACACTCAGCAACTTGGTTGGCATAGCCACCTCCAACCACCTCTGACCCTCTCTGTTTCCTCTCCAACCAACTTTTTAGGACTTTTTCCAACTGCTGTCCATATGAGTGGTTCTCTCTCTCTCTCTCGTGGATCACAAATTTTTGTTCAATTATTTCTTTTTTTTTCTTTTTTTTTTTTTTAAAGCAACGACGCTTCCAAATAATCAGAGCCCGTCTAATTTCCGCTCTTCACACGAGGCCATTGTTCCATAGAGTCGTAGAACATCCGTATTAATAGTCCTAACTAGTGATTGACCAAAAAAATTTAGTTGATTTCTATTTCGGGGTTTTCGAATTTACGGTCATCCCTATGGTCTCGGGCCAATTATAGTTGATTTTTTGTTCAATTATTTCCGCTTCTAAAAAAATTATGAGGTTCAGCTCATAGAATCTTCTATCAAAATTTGAGTGGTAGTGGCCTTAAACTACCTATACCAAAAAAATAAATTAATAAAAAAATAGAATTTTCCAAATATGATAATATATATATATATATATATATATATATATATATATA
>JAESVK010000290.1:998023-1015579 GCA_017140935.1 Hamamelis virginiana | reverse complement strand
ATGTGTGTGTGTGTGTGTGTGTGTGTGAGAATTTTATCTAGACGATGAGAAAAAGAGTAAAATATACTTTTTTTTTTTTAATCAAAATAGGGATGAGTTTAACATGATAGTCCGTGTATAATTTTCAATCAAAATTTAGTCACATTCATCTTAATTAATTGATGTCTATTACCCATAAGATCTTGACAATTTGTTGTAAAAAAATCCAATTCACAATACCATTTGTCTCATTAATGAAAAAAAAAAAAACTAATTACTAGACGAGTTATAATTATTTAAAATTATATGTACATATATCTAATTCTACGAAGATTCTAATTAATATAAGATGTACCTAACACAAAGTTATAAGATGTACTTGACACAAAGTTGTCATTGGGACAGTTTTTGAACATTATTTGAAAAATTGACTGTTGGATTATATTATCTTTTTATGAATATCATGTTTGCAAAAACTCACGCTGATACAACGGTAAGTTTTTGAAAAAATCAACTGTAAAAAAATGGTGACATTTTGAAGAATTAAAAAGAAGAATTAAAAAGTCATAATTTTTCATTCTGAAAATTTTCAAAAACCAACCGTTACATCAATGTGATTTTTTGTAGACATGATATTCATGATAAGATGGGAATCTAATTCAATAGTCAATTTTTTTTTTTTCTTCCAAAAAAGGTCCTACAAGTACATTAACAGATTACACAACTTTGCGTTAGGTCTACCTTATATTAGCATCAATACAATGTAAAATATTTATGTGAATCACTACCATATTGATCGGTCATTTTTATTGAATTTGATCGATGCAACATTTTTCCTCTTCAAGTTCAAAGCAAAAGAAATATCGCATAAT
The DNA here is from genome assembly GCA_017140935.1 of Hamamelis virginiana. Classification (NCBI taxonomy): domain Eukaryota; kingdom Viridiplantae; phylum Streptophyta; class Magnoliopsida; order Saxifragales; family Hamamelidaceae; genus Hamamelis; species Hamamelis virginiana. The sequence goes on along the minus strand of JAESVK010000290.1, from coordinate 1,014,728 downwards.
TTTTTTTATTGATTACAAATTTGTCATTGTTACATCAATTAACAAACAAAATAGGTAGATTTATCTCTAACTTTAGCATTTTCCTATTTATATTACTAGCAATGCACCACGTGCGTTGCACGTGTAAATTTTTATAAAAAAAGTTTAATGAATGAAACATAATTTGGATAATATAACTAAAATAAAATGTTTGAAAATCAAGTTATATAAGTATTTATAAGAAATATAATTCCCAGCATTACCTCGCATGCGATGCTCATGTAATATTTTTTTAAAAAAATATCTTAAAGGAATCAAATATATTGCAAACAATACAACTAAAATAAATAGCTAAAGTTGTTAAAAACTTTCATTTATAAAGATTTTTAGAGATTTAAAATTATATAAAAACAATATTAAATCAATAAAAATGAATTCAATATGTTACATAATTTTCATAATAGAAATAAAACCAATTTTTTTTATAAAATTAGTAGCAAAATTGTATTTATTTTTTATTTTTTTGAAAATAACAGATTGAATGTAAATTATTCCATATTGAGTTATTTGACAACCAAGTTACATAGGTATTGATAAAAAAAATTAATTTGATTTGAAAAAAAAAATTATTTAAATTTGTGGTATTTTATGAAATCATACTTGTTAATAGAATTTTAATTTATTTTAGAGTACCTTCATTGTAACTAATATAAGGCAAATCTCTTTTTTTATTTTTCTCTCTTTTTATGATAAAATATCTTCTTTTTTTTTTTTTTTTTAAATCTTCAAAATACTAAAAAAAGATCAAACTTTGATGACTTGTTGAATTAGGAAATTAATTTAGGCACCGTTTGGATTTGTTTTTTATAAGTACTTATTTGCTTTTAAAAAAATTTGCAATATGTAATTTCTTAGAAAATTTTTTAAAAAATAAATAAGTACTTATAAAAAAACAAATTCAAACGGTGCCTGAAAAAATGACTTTTAAAAAAAGCAATTAAAGAGATTTTGGGTAATTAATATTGCATGAGGGTAAAAGTGTCATTAACATTAAATGCGAGGGCATTTTAATCAATCAAAAGTTTTTTCCAGAATTGAGACTTTTATAAGTAGTATAGATATAGATTGATGTAGGCAATGAAATCCAATAAATGTATTCCCACTACTATCAGGATGATGATGACATGGCAGCATTTGTATGGATAATAGGAATACTACCAAGTATTTCTCACTGCAGACAAGTTGAGCCCCAAAAACTACTTGCCTAGAAAGTCACCTTTATTACAAGCAAAATAAACGGCCAATTAAAGAATTCTCCCACCCTTGAGTAGTTTGAGTGTGCCAAAGGTTGTCCTAAATAAAGCCAAATCAATCCATGAATGTAAAAACAAATGGTATTACAAATTTACAAGTAGCTTTTTCACACCATAACTATATCGGTCCTAAAATAGCGAAATTTCTTATCAGATAAGTCAGCACAAAATGGACATCAAGATTATTGTAGGTTGGGTATAAAATACCCAAAAAAATAGGGCTACAAGTTGGAAAAGATTGTGTAAAAGCTTGAGTTATAGAAGTACAAATTCTAGTGGAGCATCTCCAACCTTATCGCTATACACACCTCCTTAGCTACTTTAGGGAGTCAAACAGCAAAATTCATCTCCAATGGACTCGCCATTTGGCTCGCCATAATGGCTGCTTCCCTAACCTGCTTGCCAGATGTGGCGAGCATGAACCCCTCGCCAAATATTAAATACTAATATTTTAATAAAAGGCAACTGTAACTTTTTGAAGCAAATCAAAGATCAAAATAGTTTTTTTAAACGGTCATATCCACATGTAAATTTTTCATAATCCAACCGTTGGATCACTGTGATTTTTGGCATACATAATGTATATGAGCAGAATATGTAATCCAACGGTCAGTTTCTCAAAATATTAAACCCACATTGGTATTTTGAAAACTGATGATAGAAATAATGGAAAAAATAATGGTTAGAGGAACTTATCCCTAAATATAACCGTTGAAAAAAAATAAAAAATAAATAATTGAAATATATTTTAGCAGTTGGAATATATCCGTTAAATATAATCGTTGAAAAAAAAATTGTTTAAGTCAAATTTTAAAAAAATAAAAAAATATTCTATGATTAGCTAAAATAGGGAGCATGGTTGGAATAGGTAGTGAAAAAGTGATTAGCTAAAATAGCTTTTAGCTAAAATAGGAAGCCATTTGTGAAAATTAATTGTCTTAGTCCAATTTGAATCCATTAGCATAATTTAAATATTTGTTTAGCATGTTCAGTTGGCACTACGTGCAACCCACGCTTTGTTTTGAATACAAAAGTTGGACATATCATAGAACCTTCCATTATCATTTTCAATCCACAACTATCACCAAAATGTTTTAATTATGTTATCTCTTTAAATATATATATAAATATATAGAGAGGTATTACTATAAGATCGACCTTAGGTAAAATTAAGTAAGGTGATTTATTTTTTTAAAATCAATTATAAAATAGATTTTGAAAAATTAACTGTTAGATTATATTTTCTTTTTATTCATGTCATGCATACTGAAAACTATAGCGATTCAATGATTGATTTCGTAAAAAAAATTATAATTTCATCATTTAAAGCAAACCACCACAAACTCGTCAAATGCGATAATTGAACCCATGATTTTTTAAATAAGAGTCATGGCCCTAACTCCAGTTAGTTCCCGACTAGAGACAATAAAAAAATTAATTTTTCTCATATGTTATCATGTGAACGCCATATGTCTCAAATTGAGGGTATTAATAGATTGTTTTCATATTTTAGTAATCACATTAATTTATTATGTTGATATTATTAAATTAATTACTACAATTATTTGCCATATAGCATTGTTGGTAAATTGTTTTTTATTTATCTTTCAATTGTGGAACCTTGGTATAAAAGATTTCAACTAGCAGTCACTTTCATTAATTATTACAGCTGTCACACTTTCATTAATCTATGTATAAATTTATAATAATTTATTACTTCCCCTTTTCTTGGACTTTTCAACAGCTTTTATTAGTCATCAACTTGAAGAAATTTACATTGGCATTTTCCCTTGGTCCTATGTTATCAAAGACATATTGTTGATGATTTATAGACAGTGACATACTGTCTCAGTCCTATAAAGATAAACATCTTTTAAAAAATACGCATATAAAAAAAGAAAAGTACTATAGTACCAGACATTTTAATCCAAAATTAAAAATAATCATGATGTGTCATATTTTGAGTGGTGAGATTTTTCTCTCAAACTGCTTATCTTTTTTTCACACACCACTTAAACCACGACACGTCATGAAGATTTTTAATTTCAGATTAAAATGTCGTGTGATATAGAATTGTTGATAAAAAAAAATTCATTAATACATTGATTTGTGATTTTTTTTTTCTTTCCAAAACTACATTTATTCTAACAATTGTATGTGAGGGTCATTTGAAGGCATTCTTGAAATAATAAAAAATAATATTAGAAAATTAAAAGAAATATAATTTGATTTTTTCAAAATGGACTATCATTTTGGGTCAGCGAAAATAGAAAAGAATGCCTATCTTTGGGGGAGGGAGTTTTTTTTTTTTTCCTGTTTGTAGACACTTTAATTTGGTAAGTATTTAAGTCATTCGGCTGCAGTTTGGGCTGCATGAATTAGGACAAGCAAGCAGGCAAAGGCTATGTTGTCTTGTAATGACTAATGATTACATTATCCGAATAATACACTAAAATAATTACAGCTCATCAATGAGCCTTAGTTGGGTTTGTGCAAGAGTGGATACAGTTTGGATAGGTTTAGGATAATATAAAAAAATTAAAGTTTAAAAAATGTTATAAAAAATATTTTTTAATTAGTCTAACAAGTGCCAATGATTAATTGGTATAGTCTAAAAAATATTTTTTTAAAGGAAAAGTTTCGGGTTGAGTGCATAGAAATGAATCAAAATTTAGGTGATGTTTACTTCATAAATTTTTTTTACAATTTTTGTTTTATGTGAATTTTTTAAAAATAGTTTTCATTTTCAGTTTTCAAAATTTTAAAAATGTGTTTACTTTACAAAAAATAAAAATGTTTTCAAAATCTAAAAATAGTGTAAATGCATTTACTAAAAACTACTCCATCCGTCCCACAAATATAGGTCAAAGTGGTCAAGGCATAACCCAATGGGTTAGTCAAGGTGGTTGAGCGCTTTGGCCTCAAACTTTCCATCCCGGGTTCGAGTGGGTTTGCTCCCCACATCGTGTTCGGGCAATGGATATTTGATAAATAATCCCTGGGCCAGCGCTTTACCCCCTCGTGGGCTTACCCGGTACGAACAGTGATTAGTCTCTGGTTGTCAGCTTTGAGGAAACATTGGGTCCCGACAAAAAAAAAAAAAAAGTGGTCAAGGCACACATTTTGAGGAAGTTGATTAAATATTGATTTGGTCATATTTTTCCAAAAAAAAATTTAAATACTATTCTAGTCTTATAGTAGTAGGGTATTTAAAAATAAAAAATAAAAAAAATATGGCCAAATGAATATTTAATCGGATTCCTCAAAATGCGTGCCTTGACCACTTTGGCCTATATTTGTGGGACGGAGGAAGTATATATTATCTCTACATGTTTTATTATTTTTATCTCTTGGGTTTTACAGTTGGTCTACGTATTTTTTTTCTATGTTTATAAGCATTGCCACAATATAATTCTTGTTTTCAGTTTTCGTGAAAATACAAAAAAAGTTTTTTTAATATTTTCACATTTTCTTAAAAACTGAATTCATTTTCTGAAAATAGTTTTCATTTTTTACAAGTAAATGTGTTTTTTATGCCGTTTTATGTTTTTATTTAAAATGAAAATCGCGAAATTTTCCATTAAGTAAACAGACCCTTAATTTTTTTAACATAATAAATAGGTAAAATAATTAGAAAATTTCAAAAATTTAATGGTATAAATTATAAAACTCTAAATTCAGGGACTTTTGGATATATATATTTTTTATTGGTAAATAACTCGTGTATGCATAATCATGTCAAAAGGCCAAAAAAATAAAAATAAAAATAAAAACATCTTATGACCTCACAGCATGGAACCAGCCCAGATCAAAATTCAAATGATGAAAAGAGTTGTAAATTAAAATTTTCAGCCAAATTATTAAGTGACATGTTCAGCATTAATAGATAAAAGAAAAACCCCAAGTTGCTACCTAACATGTTTTAGTTTAATCCCACCATACTTATGATGGATGGAATTTAATATTTAAAAGTTTTAGATCTATTTTGAAATTATTGAAAATTCTTAATCTTCATAATACTTTCACCAAACTATTAGTTTTATTTGTTTGGTATGACTAATAACATGAGTCACCAACCCATACCAACATAATGAAAATGTTCATATCAGCATACTCAATTAATGTAACCTTTGAAATATATTAATTAATTGATAAGTGTTAAAAAAATTAGGATTAGGTTAGATATATTTTTAAAGAAGTGTTAAAAAATTAGGATTGAGTTAGATATATTTTAAAGATTAAAATTAAGTAGTTGATCAGCACATCCTTATGACAATAAAACCCTAGCACCTTATGTCATTTGTTATATGAAACTATTAACAAAAAATAATAAAAATAAGGATGATATTAGCATTTTTAACCTCCTATCTCAAAATGATGGACCCTAGTCATAGGCTACAATTTTATTTTATTTTATTTTTATTTTATAAATGGAGCTCATTAGGTTAAAAATAATTTTGGAAAGTGTTGGCTAGACTATTGATAAAATATCAAATCTCATGGTAATTGTGTAGGGGTGCAACTCCGAACGAGTCAAATCGGAAATTGGTCCAAATCGGCCAATTCGGATCGGTTCTGAACCGTAATAATTGAAATCGGATTGGTCCTGATTCTAATTTTTCCATCTAAATTCAATTTAGACTGGTTCTCGAATTTGGCATTTTTGGAATCGGTCCGATCTGAAACTCGCTCCATCAATCTGATTTGATCCTACTACTAGTAGTTATTATTATTATTATATGCAATATGCATTTTTTTTTTGAGTTTTTGTAACATTATAAATTTAAAATACAATAATCCTAAATTCCTAACCCAATTTAAAATGCAAATTTTTTTTATTTCTCCTCTCCATCTTAAGTTTTAACACAAGGACATAAGGTAGCCTTTTATATCTTTTTTTAATTGCTTTGCTTTGATATTTGAGTATTGGAGCATGTTCTAATACTTGTTATCTTTTCTTTTTGAGTTGAGATGATCGAAACTAGGGTCGGGTGAGGGCGGGTGGAGGGTAAAGCCATCAACCATCCCGCCCTTAACGAGTGGCTAATTCTCCCACCCGCCTACCTCAATAACTGTCGGATTGATTAAATATATGGCGGATTTCAACCGGCAGGTTGGGCGGATTGAGCGGGTGAAGCATTACTATTTTTTTCATAAACACCTAAAGTTCTTTAAACTATTTAACAAGCAAAAATACCTCAAATTCGTATCCAACAATACAATATTCTGTTATTTAATTAGTAATTAAACTATAATCCAAACAATTCTTTCAATAGTAATAAACTAAAGTGCCAAAATAAATTGTCTTACAACAATAGAAGCTACTAACTAGATACATAATAATAAAGGTTCATTGTTATTAAAAAATCTTACAAACTAACATATGATTTCACATTCAAAATTGAAAGAATATCAAATCAAATAAGTGCATATTCAAACTATCATAATGAATATCTCTAAAGAAATAAAAAAATACTAACTTGTAAGCATATCCAAATAAGGAAAAATATAAAGTAGTGAATTTCATTTATTTTATATAAATATATTTTTTATTTATATATAATTATTTGGTGGATGGGGGCGGGTTTAGGGCGGGTTGTCACGTTTATACCCGCCAACCGAATCAATCCACCAAAAATTCATCAAATCCACCCAACCCAATCCAACTCGCCTAACTATTGTAACCGCGGGTTGCGGATGGGGTTGAGGTGGGTGGGGTCGGGTCCGGCAAGTTAGGCGGGTTTTTGCACACCCCTAATCGAAACTATAGATGTTTAATTTATGGTTTGAATGTTGATGATTGTTGGCTTGTTGCTTGGTTGGACATTTAATTGAACAATGGAACTTATTATCTTTTCCTTTCACTTTGCGTTACTTTCTTAAATTGTTAGATATTGTAAATTAATGGTTTTGCTTGTTTTTTTTTATTATAAAATTTTTTCTTTTGAATTAACATGTATTAAGTAATTAAGCCAGTAGGTTTTTTATTTTGGATTATTGGACTAAACTTTGTCTTATTTTATTTATTATTACTTTACATAATGGTTAATACTTAATTGTTATTTTGTTATATTGTTTAATTATGTGGAAGTATGAATTTTACACTGTAATTTTTAAAATTTTATTTATTTATTTTTTAAACGAAAAACCATGATTCAATCCGAATTGAATTCAGAATTGGATTGGTCCAGAACCGGTATGAATTCAATTAGGATCGATCCTGATCCTAGAAAGCCTAATTCGAATTCGTATGTATTGGTCCTTATTTACTCCAAATCCGGCCCAATCCGATCTGAGTTGCACTACTAAATTGTTCAATAAATATGTGTTTAAATACAACTTTCATCAAAATGAGAAGGATTCCAGGGATAAAAAAAGAAAAAAAAAAAAGAAGAGTAGTGATAGTGGCACTTCTCCTGCTCCAACTGCTAATTTTGTCCTCATAACATATATATATATACACACACACACACACACACAGAGGTGCTAATATAAGGTGCACTTGACGCAACTTGCATCAGGTGCCCTCTTCTATAGCTACCTGTGATGAAATTTTTTAAAAACTGACTGTTGGATTAGATACCCTTATAATGTATGTCATGTCTGTCAAAAATCACAGTGATCCAACGGTTGGTTTCTGAGAAAACTGATTGCTAAAAAATGATAACATTTTAAAGAACAAAAAAGTCATAGTTTTTTAGCGATCAGTTTTCTCGTAAACCAATCTTTGGATTACTGTGATTTTTGTCAGACATGACATACATTATAGAGATATCTAATCCAACGGTCAATTTTTAAAAATTTTCATCACAGGTGACTGTAGAGCAGAGCACCTGATGCAAGTTGCATCAAGTGCACCTTATGTTAGCACCTCTGTATACATACATATATATATATATATATTCTGCATTTTAGGTTAGTTGTCGAAAATATTTTAAAAAATCAATCGTTAGATAAAATACCCATCTTATAAACTTCATGACTGCCAAAATCACGGTGATCCAACGGATAATTTTTGAAAAAACCGACTATAAAATAATGATATTTCAAATAACAAATAAAACATAGTTTGCCTTTTTTGCAGCCAATTTTTTCAAAAATAGTCTGTTGGTTCACCTCGATTTTTGGTAGCTATAAAGTTTATAAGATGATTATTTTATTTAACAGTTAATTTTTTAAAATATTTTCTACAACTCACCCAAAATGCAAAATAAATTAAAAAAAACAAAATTTTTTTATTCAAAATGCAAAATTAGAATTTTGACCTCATATATAGTGAGTGGCAACGCAGGAAGCGTCCTTGGCCTTCGGAGCGCCAATATCTCTTTCATTTATTATTACTATTTTTGTACGTGAAAAAGCACGCTACATTGCTAGAATGAGCTAGACATTATTAGTTAGTATAGTCCTTTTTTTTAGTCTTTTTCTACGACTGATATTGGCGTTTCAAAGAGTGCCTCCGGCGCCACTCACTATATGCGATGTTAAAACAAAATTTTCATTTTTTAAATATATTTTGTATTTTGGTTTAGATTTAAAAAATTAATTTTCAGATAAAATACTCATTTTATAAACTTCATGCTTGTCGATGCTTGTCAAAAATTACGGTGATCTAATAATAATTTTTTGAAAATATTAAATGTAAAAAACTGTATTTTATTTGTTCTTCAAAATATAATTATTTTGCAGAATATTTTTTTAAAAATCAACTGTTGAATTACAGGTGATTTTTGACAGCCATAAAGCCATGAAGTTAATAAAATGAGTATTTTATTCAATTATTGATTTTTTAAAATATTTTTTATAACTGAATCAAAATACAATATATATAGATATATATATAATGAAAAAATTTTGTTGCGAAGGAGTGAAGGATTCAAATACGGTGAGCGGGAGGGCGAGAGGTAATTTTTGGAGCGCCAATATTATTTCCATAATAAATAAATAAATTTACGGATATAATAGGAATAAATGTAAAAGATGAAGGATACTTTGGCTACGAGGAATCTTCAAGGACACCTATATTATTGTAATTATCTCGTCATACCTGCTATTCTCGTACCTTCAGCGGTGACCGTTTCCCAAAACTTTATACGTGGCAACCTCTCCAGCTGCACAGAAAAGCTATCAAACGAACGGCACATAATTTGTCTTCTTTTACAGTCCATACCTTATTGGCCGTTGGATCAGAATCCAAAACCCTAACCCCCACCTGTAGTTAAACCAAACCCTAACTTAACCAAAGTTAAGTTAACGCATAACAAGCAACCCCCCAAATGCCATTAATTACCATCCACCTCACCTTCACTAACGCTATAAATCCACCCTTTGAGTCAAGCTAGGTTTGCCGAACTCAATAGCCTCTGGGGCCTATTAGGCGAAGAAACCAAAGCACCCCCTAGCCCTCTTCCTTTCTCTCCCTAGAAATTTCCTCCAAACTATCAGAAAAACTACTGCAACTTTCTTTCTTGCCATGGCGACGACATCATCGAGGACAACAAGATCGAGCGCACCAGTTCTGAGATCGTTATCTCCGAATGAGAGATTCTATTCTACAACGCACGAATCGGCGTGGTCTAATGCAACGTCTTCATTTGCATCAAATTTTGCTTCATCGACGTCGAGCTTCACGTCGTTGCCGTCTTCCTTCCGCCGTCCTTCTTCTCCCACTCGCGTTAACCTGTACGGATCCGGATCACCTTCATCTCGGTCTCCTTCCATCAGCTTTTCCTTTAATCGATCCGTTTCTCCCAGCCGATCGATCGCCGCCACGTCCCCTCGCGATCAGATCCTTAGCACTTCGAAGAAGACTTGCTCGTGCGCTCCCACCACGCATCCTGGTTCGTTTCGGTGCCGTCTTCACAAGAATGTCAACAACAACAATCATAACAGCAATTACTCGGTGTCAAATCATTTGAATGCGCAGAGAGCGGCGATGAGAAACTCTCTCGTTCGGATCGGTACTGTTGAGGGAGATTTGGTGAAGCGAGCGTTGGCTGCTTTGATTCGACCTTCTTCTCATCAACAAAAGAGACGAGCAGCGTTCCAACCAAGACCTAGCCGGCTTTCGATCATGTCGAAAGCTGATGACATGTGAATATAAACAGGTTGGTTATTGTGTTTCTGATCATCGATTCCTTTTTCTTAGCTCATATTCCGGCGGCGGAGTCAAATCCTGGCGGTCGGGCGAGTCGAGTTATCAGACTGTGACTTAATCAAGTGGGACGATTTTCGAGAATCGCCGTGGATCATTTGAGCTCAGAGTCAACTCGGACATTTTTGCAAGTATCGGCATGCGAGTTTACGTTTAATACGAAGCAGTGAGTCAACTCATTTATAGTCGACTCGGAACGAGTTTTGTACTCGGAGACGGGACGAAGCAAACACCTACCCCTATGGTGTGTATGTACATATCAATTACAGCTATTGATGGCTATTGAAGAGATTTGGACATTAATTACACAATTCCATTCCTTGAGAAGAGAAAGTAAAATTAAAATTAATTTAACACTAATTTCAGGCTTAATTCTAATTAAATTCTCATAATTGGTTTGGTTTTGGTTGTGGTTTGATGAGAAATGACGCCCGTTCCCTCCATCTGTTTGCAGTGTTGGGATTTCCTCTGTGTGTGCCGTTAACGTCACCTTTCCGTTTAGCCGTTCCCGTTATCCGTTAACGTCTTCGTTCTGTTTGTCGGTGACACGTTCGTTTGCCGTTATCGTATTAGGTAAGGTCTCGTTGCTTTCGGTGCAAGGTATTTTGTGTTCTTTTGTTCGTTTGCTTTATTTATTTATTATCATTTTTATTTAATTATTTATTTGGTTATGTTGGTGCAGGAATGACGTAACGGCTTTGGATTCGGACTCCAAATCTCATAAACGGATCTGTTAAAGAAAACAAAACTGGAAACTGGAATGTTCACTTTCTAGAGGTTGCGAACAGATCGCCCATTGCGTGGAAAGGACTCTCTACAACTGGACTTTTTATAAGGAGACAAGTTGACAGCTATATAATTAATTAAATTGTAATTCACCAAAAAAAATTAAAATTAAAAAATTAAAAAATATCTAAATAATTAAAAGAAAAATGATAAATTATGTAAATGAAAGTAGAAGATGATAATTTAAATACTGTTACTAAAAAAATTTCACTGATTTAAGGGAAAAAAATCAAATCATAATTTTTCCAAGATTTGTTTTGGAAGCATGATTGGAATGGGGCCATCTATGGAGCGAAGTGCGAATGGGAATATTGGCCACCCAGCAAGTCAAGGAGGGAAATGGAAGAGAGAGTCGCCAAACGATGCGGAGAGATAGGCGGAATGGACCCGCATTAATGATCGTGGAAGAGAAGCGACCATAGGAACTCCACATTACCCGCAGTGAAGGAAGTATATTACAACCGGACCATATTTAAAAGACAATCGCAGATTGACAACTAAAACTAACACACTTCTTCTCACGTGGAATTAACCACATGTGTGACTAGTGATTGGTTTGGTTTGCTGTTTTCTTGTGTTCTCATTAATTAAAATTATAATTTTTTTTATAATATAAATAATAAATAAAAAGATATAAAGGAAGTGAAAATTAGTTGGACATTGATAGTTCAGATACATTGTTGTTTCAAAAAAAAAAACCTAAAGATTGATGGTTTTTGTTTTTTAAAAGCTAAAGAGATACAAATATCTTAACATACTACAATTGTAAAAACTAATCGAGGAAAGTTTTAAACTAATGAAGGAAAATTTTAAACTTTCAATTTAGAAATTATGTGTTTTATTATTATTTTGATCTGAAAAATGAATTTATCATACACAAAAGTCAAAAACTACACATTAAATATAATTAGAAGAGGAGGGAGAAGCCCATCAATCAAAAACTCGAGTAATTATGCCTCAAAGCAAAAGCCCCAAGCCGTCACCTTATGAGCGCATGTCGGCATGTTCAATTTTTGCAATTTTTGCCAATTACATTTATAATACTGAATGAAAATATGTTCACACCAAAGCTTGCAAAGACTATTTCTAATGGACAATAGTCAATAAAGTTGGACTGACATGATAGGATTTGATGCGTTCGGATTTGTTGGTGAGCAACCCTTTGTTCGCAATGGTGAGCAGCTCTTGGATGGACGACACAGAAGCAAAAATAGAGATCTAACGGTTGGGCTGCAAAAGTCACAATTGGACTGTCGTTTTGGGTACAAAACCAACACTTAGCGGCGTTAAACGTAGATTTCACAAAATCTCCTCCGATCCAAAGAAGATAGAACCCTTTCTCTTCTTCTTCAACCTTCAAACCCAAACCTTCCTCTCTATCCATGGACGTAGCCACCATGGGGCAGTTGCCCACCCCGACATTTTGAAAAAAAAAAAAATCTACATTACTATCGCTTTGGGCTATTTAATTCTGTCATTGATGTGCTTTCTTGAGCTTAATAGTCGTTTCACTTAGGCAAACACTGAATTGCTTCTTAGTGTGGCATGTTTGAGGCCAGATGATTCTTTTTATACTTTTAACTAGCAACAATTGATTCATTTAGCTACACTTTATCCAACAGATTTTTCTATATTCGATCTTGCTATGCTTGACAATCAACTTGAGAATTATTGTTAATATGCGCTCTTCTAGTGATTTTTCACAATTGAAATGGATTGGTGCTTTAGTTCAAAAAATAGTTGAAACAAAAATAAACATAGTGTATCCATTAGTTTATTTGATTTTAAGATTGTCACTTACCCTCCCAGTTGCGACTACTACTGTAGATAGGACATTTTCTATAATGAAAATTATGAAGAGTTGATTGCGCAACCAGATGAGCGATCAATTGATAAACGATAGCTTAATTTGATATATTGAGAAAAACATACTTGATAGCATTGATAATGAGGTTATCATACAATACTTTCAAAAAATGAAGACTCGAATGGGACAATTGTAATCGATTAGTGAATATTTTATTAATATAAATTATTTTTTGATGATTTATGTTTTATTTACTAGTGTTTTTGTGCTTTTGTACATTAAATATATATAATTTGTTAGTTTTAATAGATATTTTTCATATGAATTTTAAAAGATAAAACTTAAATTTCATTTTTTTAGAGTTTCGCCCACCCTAGTTACAAATCCTGGCTATGTCCATGTCTCTATCTCTCTCCTCGTTCTTTCCTTTAATTGACTGGCAGTCGGCGTGGGTTGATTTACAACAGTTGCCATTGATCTCCATAGCGCCGGAGATGCTTCAATGATCAGTGGATTTGAACCTGTGTCAAGAGAAGAGCATGTTGCCGGAGATGCTCTTGGAAACCCATTAATCTTCTTCTTCACTTTTCGAGTGAGAAGCTCACCTTTCATCACTCTTTCTTCCTCTCTCCTCTTTCAATTATTTTTTTTTAAAAAAAAATAAAAAATTCTCAAGTTTCAAACTTTCAGCTGGTTGGTAAATAATATATTTTATTTATAGTTATATTTTTAAGGATGATACTAACAAGTTATTAAGTAATAGTAAGCTATTAGTGGTTTTATTTTATTTTATCCAGTGTGAATTTTTTTTCGCCTTCCAAAAGCAAAGCTGCAGAGGTTCTACAAAAAGGGAGGGGGGGAAAATGCTCATTTGAATAATTGTTGCTTTTTCATAACTTGTTTGTTTGTTGGGAAAACACAAAAGAAAATAAAAGTAAAGGAAAAAAATTCTGAATACCCAAACCCCTAATGAATTTTTTTTTTTTAATTGGGAATATGGATTTAGGATTAGGATTAGGGTTAAGGTTAATAAGGAGATCAAGGGAAATCAAGGGTTAGGGATGCTTGAAATTATTGTGGATTTAAATTGATAAATTTTGATACTTGAAATCTAAAAAAATTTGATGCTTGAAATCTAAAAAATTTTGATGCTTGAGATTATTGTGTTGTAAGATGGTGGGTTTAAACTCAGATTTTGATGCTTGAGATCACTTGGAATATTTTGATGCGAAGAAGGAGAAATGGTAGACTAATGTGAAAGTTGTGAAGACGGAAGATTGAGAGATAGTAGACTAATGTGATGTGGTAGTGTTTGTAACGTTAACAGAGCTAACAGTGGTTTTTAGTCCCAAAACGACATCCCCATTTGCGCTTTCCGCATTAGCCATTGGATCGGCCATCTAGCTCCCGTGTCGTACATCCAAGGGCTCCTCACTACCTAGTGAGCAAAGGGGTGCTCACCAGCAAATCTGAACGCGGATTGGATGGACGCATCCTAACCGCCAACCTCATCCTTTCTGCAACAACAGCACCTCCTCCCATTCTCACGTCTTCACCACAAGCCACATGATTGACATTAGGATGGATCATAAGAGCATCTCTAACTATTGGAGTCAAACCTCAAGGCATTTTGCTTATTCAAATATAAAAAAAAGGATGAACCGTAAATCTAGATTTTTTTGGTTCAACTCAATCAAATTGTCTTAGCCAGCTACCAGTCAGGACTATTAGTCTGGACGTTATATGACTCCATGAAGTGGTGGCTTCGTGTGGGAAGCGTGGATTAATTAAGCTCTAATAGTTCGGACACTTTATTGCTTGCTAAAAAAAAAAAAAATGATAGAGGCAAGGCACAGTCCACATGCTAAAAAATGGTTACCTTTGGGGGAAAAAAAATCACAAAAGAAAGACCAAATGTCTTGTCTTAGGGGTTTAGTAAATTTTAAAAAAAAACTTTTGTTTAAGGATTGTCCTTTTAGCAGGTCGGTAGCTAATCTTTGAAAGGAGAATTATTAGAAATGCCATCGAGAAATAAATATTTAGTAGTATGATATATACATATCAAATATCAGGTTTCTCATTTCTAAATACAACTGCTCGAATAATCACTCATTTTAGTGCAAAATAAAACTCTTTATCCAAGAACTCCGGTGGAGAAATTTCAAAAATAAAAGTTCCTTCATGAAGAACAATTTGACTTCGATCACACATAAAATTTGAAAAACAAAGGAGAAGCAAACCAAACCTGCACGGATAAAGGGTAACTCAAAAATAGTTTTGAGGTTGATTTTTCATGAGATTAGCCGAATGGGCACATTGAATCCACATTCATCGTTCCTTTCTTTCTAAGGTTTAAATCGTCTGATACGACGTTACGAAGACATTTTCAAATAAAAGTTTCAATTTTTTGTTGCATTTCGGTCTTTAGAAGTTTAGACTAATTTTTTTGAATATAAGGATGCCTTTAACAAAGAAGCTTGTCCCAAAGAAAAATGACAATTATCAAAGCCAAGCTTATATCTCAATTTTTTTCTCAAATGATATACATTAGTAGGATTAGCGATTAATTGTTAGTTAAAAAGAGAAAGCAACAAATGGATCAATTCTTATCTATATATAATGGAATCCAAAATCTCATTCCATAAGAGAGATACATGAACCATTGAGCCAGAACTTATATCCCTATCTAATTATAGGGGGTGTTTGGCAAACTTAAGAACCTGGCCAGCTGAGTATAAGTCTGATTTTTATTTAGTATTGTTTGGTAAGTGCATTTTTTTTATAGATCACTTCAATTCTGTCCTGAAAATAAAGCATGAACACAGTTTTTTTTCAAACCAACTATAATCTGATTGACATAAAAACCATATAACAGAATAGAATTGATTAGATCCAATTTTCAAAGTTTTCAAATAGGCCCATATACTTACCTCCACCTGTCGAAATGCTAAATAATTTGATTTTCCTTTGATTCTTCAAAAAGGTATGGGTGGAGAATTTTCTTCACTGTATGATTAGGAACCCACTTTCACCATCAACTTTATGAGCTTGGTTTGCATGCAGACCATGTATGGTGTAGAATTTTTTTTATTTGGCCTTTTGGTCAATGTAAATCAGGTGTTTTAAAAAATTGACCGTTGGATTGAATATTATTCCTATATACTATAGACATGCCAAAAATCACAGTGATCTGACGGTCGATTTATGAGATACAGACTGTGAAAAATTTTAACAGTTTATATACAGTATACAAACTGTTAAAATTTTCCACGGTTTGTAACTCATAAATCGACCGTCAGATGACTGTGATTTTTGGCATACCTGTAGTACATAGGAATAATATTCAATCCAACGGTTGATTTTTCAAAACACCTGGTTTACATTGGCCAAAAGACCAAATAAAAAAAATCCACACCATACATGATCCGCAGCCAAACTCTTCCCCAACTTTATTCCGAATCCTTGATATTGGGCTAATAGCATCTTCTACTTTTTATGATTGGACATTTCTCTCGCTGGGTGAGCTGGTGAAGTTTATCATAAAATTATTTCCTTCCAGAAACCATTATTACTGATTGCTCCCACCACCCATTGAAGCCTATCGGATTGAACTATAGAAGACTTTTGGATTCCACCAAAAGAGCCTCAGGGTTAATATTGCTGGAA
>JAESVK010000290.1:932808-952484 GCA_017140935.1 Hamamelis virginiana | reverse complement strand
TGCGAAGAATATTCCTGTTTTATATGGAAGAAGCGTGGGGCCCACTTGGATTTCATTACACGTTAGTGTAAACTTTGACAGGTAGGAATTGGCATGTTTCCACTCTAAAAAGTAAAACCTTTCTCGCTTGTTGGCTTTGATGAAGCCGTATGCTCCAGCCCTTCATGGCGCGTGCACAACACGCTCCACTGTAAAATGAGATGCATCCATAGCAAAACAAATGAAATGCTATATTTTTTTGATATATATTTTTTTCAAATCATTTAAACACAAAAGTGCAGTTTGTTAATGGCTTATTTGTCTAGCCATAACTATTTTAACATTTTGATAAAAAAATTATTTGAGTTCGTTATTCGAGTTTGTGAAAATGTGTATATATATATATACATAGATAGAGAGTGTGTGTGAGAGAGAGAGAGAGAGAGGTGCTATGGTCAGGTGCACCAGATGCATATTGCATCGGGTGCCCTCTTGTAGAGCCATTTGCACTGTAAATTTTGAAAAATTGACCGTTGGATTAGATAGCCCTATAATGTATGTCATGCTTGCCAAAAATCACAGTGATCCAACAGTTGGTTTATGGTAAAATTGACTGCGAAAAAATGATAACATTTTAAAGAACAAAAAAGTCATAGTTTTTCAAAGTTACTTTTTTCAAAAACCAACAGTTGGATCACTGTGATTTTTGGCAGACATAACATATATGATAGGAGTATCTAATCCAACGGTCAGTTTTTCAAAATTTTCATCACAAGTGGCTCTACAATAGGGCACCTGATGCAAGAAACATCGGGTGCACATGATATTATTTATATATAGAAAAATGTTCTAGTGAGCATATGCGCACTTTAAGCTAAAATAAGCAAAGAATACAAACCCTTGGATTAGAATCTTGAGATGAATTTTCCATTAAGTGAATGAGAATCTAAGGACTTGTGTTATTTGTTGACTTTAGTTAAAGTACGCATATGCTCACTAGATCACTTATATATATATATATATATATATATATATATATATATATATATAGAGAGAGAGAGAGAGAGAGAGAGAGAGAGAGGTCCATTTTTCACTGAGATTGATATTTTGAAAAACCGACCGTTGGATTAGATAATTTTCTAATGTATATCATGTTTGCCAAAATTCACAGTTATCCAACGGTCGGTTTTCAAGATACAGACTGTTATACAGTTGTTACAGCATCCAATGGTAAATACTGTTAGAGTGTTTCACGGACTGTATTTTGAAAACCGATTGTTGGATCACTGTAATTTTTGACAGGCATAACATACATAAGAATGTTATCTAATCCAACAGCTGTTTATTCAAAATACCAATGGCAATGTGAGAATTAATGAGTGGATCCTAAATTAATTCAAGGTCTGGATCTTAATGGATCAAGTTTGTATATATATATAAAATATTAGGGACCTAGAGTAGGAATAAATTTCTATTATTTGACAAAAAGAATAAACAATATGTTAATATGCAGTTTTGTGGAATTTCCATAAAATTGATGGGACTTGTATTTTGGTACACATACCATGTTACTTTTGAAATTTATATTTGAGTTTTGTCATCAAAATTTAATGCTAGCTTTTAAATTTAGGTCACGGGTATCACCATTAAGTTTGAGGGCATCATGTAATTATTTAGTCGACCTATAGTACTATAATTGCACAAATTTTAAAAGTGGGGTCAATTTGTGGCCACCAATACAAGAAGGTAGCACATGTCATGTTGATATACAAGTTATTAAAGAGGAGAATGACTTTTTTAATAGTCATATCCCACAACAATTCTCTTTACTTAATGATAATTTGTGATCATTATAGAATCAATAATATATATGTGTGTCCAAGTCCTATCATATGTTAAAAAAAAATTCTTACCCTTTAAAAATACAAGAGAAAATATATTTTATTTAAATGCATTAAGTCTCAATGACGATGATGACATCAACAACAATATATCTATATATATTAAAAAAGTTACTAGTTGGGCCTGTTTGGATAAGCTTTATACTTCTTATTTTTCTACTTTTAAAAGTAAAAATATTAAAGTTTTGAGTGTGAACATTTTGGTAGTTATTTTTAAAATTAAGTACGTAAACTTTTAAAAGTAACTACCAAAATTTTGAACTAAAGAAAATATAAAAAACTTCCATTTTTTTTTACTTTTAAATGTAGAAAATCTTATCCAAACATGCCCTAATTTACTAATAATACTTGTAGCACGAATAATGCTATACATCTCATCACTTTAGTGAGAACTCGGGTCCCAATTAATTTAGATGTAAATTGTCATGACATTCTACTTAAAAAGAGAAATAAATTATCAATCTTTTTTTCAAGTTGTGTACAAGAGTAGATAAATTTATTTATGTTTTCTTAAGTAACAGGTTCGCATCATTACATAAAATCTGATATAAAAACTTATCTTAACCATGCATGAATTGAAACGCAAGTTGAAATCAGAATGTTGAGAAAAAATAGTATTTTTGTCTCTCTACTTTGGCTAACCAAGATATTGTAAACTGTCCAATCATACAAGCCATTTTAACAAGATATTCATATTTTAATATATTTTTTGAATCCAAACCATGTTTTGAACAGAAAAAATTATGGAAAATTTTGTGAGTTGGCAAAGGTGGCTAGTCTCTCTTTTTATTATATTTGCTTTTTCATTAAGAAGTTAGCCAAAATACCTAGTTTATTGAATTAGTAATATTGTAATTTAATTAAGCATATCAGCTAATATTTTTATTTTGAAAAAATTATCTAAAAGTTCCATTTTGAGTTCTTTTTTTACCCAAAAGTCCCATCATCTTTTTTATTTTATCTAAAAGTTCAAATTTAAGTTCAAAAAATTGATTTATGCATTAGTTATTCAAGTATTTCCAAAAAATTGATTTTTGCATCAGTTTTCTACAAAATGATTAGTTTCTACAGAGTCAAAGAACAAACTGATACGTTTCTCATTAAAAAGGATTTTTAGGTAAAATAAAAAGATGACAAAATATTTGAGTGAACAAAATATATAAATAGGACGTATGGATAAACACCTCCTTATTTATTTATTTATTTTATGGCTAGTATAATTGGAGTTGCTCTTATGAACTTAAAATGCCCCTCTTTTAATGTCTTAACTATTTTATTTTAAATTTTTAAAAATAGAGGGAAATATAATTTTAATAAATGTTTATTAAAATTTTATATTTTAATAAATATTTATATTTAAAATTTTAAGATAGGCTTTTTTGAGAAAAGACAGAAAAGTGGTACAAATAATTAGTACAGAAGACCTCAACTCGTTGTATTTTTAGTTCGTTACAAGTTACAATGTCCGGGCGTGATTACACGTGCTTCAAAGGAGAGTTGGGGTGATCATTTCTCTCTTGGGGAAGCGTTGACGTTCTCCTGCGGAGGAAAACCCTAGAAGCTGGCTTTCCATACATGCATATATTCTCCTTCTTCAATCGAAGACGCCATTAATGAGACCTCCCTGTAATTCCTACCTCCATATTTATATACTTCCTATATTATATGATATGAATTCGTTTTCTACACGTAAAGTTTCGCTATTAAAATTTTTCTAATTCTCGCGGAGCAATACAGCTTAAATTTTCATTTCATTTCCTCATTCAGAGAGAGAGAGAGAGAGAGAGATATTTGGTTCTGTTTCTCTCTGGATTCGTATCACTAGATCCTGATTTAGAGAGAGAGAGAGAGAGAGAGAGAGGTGGGGTGGATTTTGTCCATTACTGTATCTGATTATTTTTTTTTTTTTTAAATTGTTGAAGTGGTTTGGTTTGGGGTTTTTCATTTTATGTCAATAATGATTGGATGTATTAGAGTTCTTTAAGCTTTGACAATTTTTGTTTTTTTGTTTTTTTTTGGGGAGCTGATTATTGTTTGTTATAAATGGGAAAGCCTACTGGTAATAAGAACAAGAAACAGGGCGGACCAAAACCCAGTGATGGAACTGCCAAGCAAATCAAACCCACCACCGATCGAAGCTCGAAAGCATTCGACGAAGACACAGCGATATTCATTACAATGTCCCAAGAACTCAAGGAAGAAGGTAACAAACTCTTTCAAAAGCGCGACCACGAAGGCGCCATGTTGAAATACGAAAAGGCCTTAAAACTCCTTCCTAGAAACCATATCGATGTTGCGTATTTGCGCAGCAATATGGCCGCTTGCTATATGCAAATGGGTATTGGTGAATACCCTCGAGCGATCAATGAATGTAATTTGGCGCTTGAAGTAGCGCCCAAGTATAGTAAAGCTTTGTTGAAGCGGGCGAGGTGTTATGAGGCCTTGAATAGGTTGGATTTGGCTTTAAGGGATGTTAATTGGGTTTTGAGTATGGAGCCGAATAATACTTCGGCGTTGGAGATTGCAGAGACGGTGAAGAAGGAGATGGAGAAGAAGGGTATTAAAATTGATGATAAAGGGATTGATTTGGGGACAGACTATAGCAATTCGCCTTCGTCTAAGGTGGTGAAAGAGAAGCCAAGGAAGAAGAAGAGTGACAAATTTGAGGAGAAGAAGAGTAACATAGTTGAGGATAAAGTGGTGGTGAAGGAGGAGAATGTCAGTGTTGTTGTTAAGGAAGAAAAAGTGGTGACAAAGACTGTGAAATTGGTTTTAGGAGAGGATATTAGGTGGGCGCAATTGCCGGTGAATTGTAGTATTCAATTGGTGAGGGACATAGTTCGTGATCGGTTTCCAAATTTGAAGGGCATTCTTGTAAAGTATAAGGATCTAGAGGGTGATTTGGTTACGATTACAACTACGGATGAGCTGAGATTGGCTGAAGCATCAGCTAATTCAATGGGTTCTCTTAGATTGTATATTGCAGAAGTTAGTTGTGATCAAGAACCGGTTTATGAGGGAACGAACGATGAAGTGAAGGTGAATGATGTTGAGATGAAGAAAAGTAGTACTGTTATTGAGAATGGAGATGAGGGAAAAGGCAGAGAAATGGGAAACGGTTCGTGTTCGATTGATGATTGGATTGTCCAGTTTGCACGGTTGTTTAAAAACCATGTTGGGTTCAATTCTGATTCGTACTTGGACCTTCATGAGCTTGGGATGAGGCTATACTCAGAGGGAATGGAGGATGCTGTTACAGGTGAAGAAGCTCAAGAACTTTTTGAAATTGCTTCTGAGAAGTTCCAAGAGATGGCAGCTCTAGCCTTGTTCAATTGGGGGAATGTTCACTTGTCCAAGGCAAGGAAGCGGGTGTACTTTTCTGAAGATGGTTCGAGGGAATCCACACTTGAGCAGATAAAGACTGCATATGAGTGGGCACAGAAAGAATATGTGAAAGCAGGATTAAGGTATGAAGAAGCACTAAAAATCAAACCAGACTTCTACGAAGGTCTTCTTGCGCTTGGGCTGCGACAGTTTGAGCAAGCGAAGCTCTCTTGGTATTATGCAATTGGGAGCAAGGTTGATTTAAACTCTGGGCCTTCTTCAGAGGTCCTACAGCTTTATAACAAGGCTGAGGAAAGCATGGAGAGGGGCGTTCAGATGTGGGAGGAGATGGAGGAGCAGCGTCTTAATGGACTTTCCAAATCAGATAAAAATACAGCTCAGTTTCAGAAAATGGGTTTGGATGGCCTATTTAAAGATGTATCTGCAGATGAAGCTGCTGGGCAGGCAACAAACATGAAATCGCAGATATACCTCTTATGGGGTACTTTGCTGTACGAGCGTTCTATAGTGGAATTCAAGTTGGAGCTACCAACCTGGGAAGAGTGTTTGGAGGTTGCAGTTGAGAAATTTGAACTAGCTGGTGCTTCTCGAACTGATATAGCTGTCATGATAAAGAACCATTGTTCCAATGAAACTGCACTGGAAGGTAAAATACAAATACCTGTTGACTCAAAATGCTGCTCATCATAATTGCTTAATTTTTTTTTGCCTTCCAAATATCTTAGAATTAGAAATAGTTGACCATTTTGTAACCATTGCAGGTTTAGGTTTTAAGATTGATGAGATAGTACAGGCATGGAATGAGATGTATGATGCTAAAAGGTGGCAGATTGGTGTTCCATCTTTTCGACTTGAGCCATTATTTCGTCGGCAGGTTTCTAAACTTCATTCTATCTTGGAGCATTTTTGAAATTTTTGTTAATGATTGGGAAATATCTAGAGGTGTTGAACAAGGCACAAGTACCTTGACTCATTATCAAAATGTTGCTCTGTTGCCGACTAAGATAGGTAAGCCTATGCCTTTAGCTATGCCTTTAGCTTTGTTGTGGAGTTTCCTATTTATTTAACATTTATTTTTTTTTATTGGTGATATTATATGATTCAAAAAACCATCAAACAATGGCATGCTATACACCGAGTTACTATAATCTATAGTGAAGTTGAATTCAGTAATTAGATATTTGAAATCTAAAAAGAGGCACGAACTGATTTATTAATTAAAATTTTGAAATCTCATTCTTTACCTAAATACATGGTTTTTAACAATTTACCATGGAATGAGTGGATTGAGATTTATATTGTTGACTCCATATAGTTTGAAATAAACTTAATTCCTCCTTGACCCAATCATGGCTGTACGCATAATTCTTCTCAAAAGTACTCTTAGTTAGGCTCTGTGCTGGAGTCATGGGGTTGCGGGTGTGATGAAGTTTAGGGTAGTGCTCTCTAAAGACTAGATTGGAATGACTAGAATATTTCTTTGGTATTTTATATTGAATTGTGAAAATATTTGGCTCTTTATAAATATTTTACATAATATATGGGGAATTAATTTTTGTTTATAGTTTCATCAAATCAAATGTAAACATATGTATCACTTTCAAAAATTAGTAATTGGTTAATATTATATTTTTTGAACCAAAAAAATAAAAAATAAAAAATAAGAAGAATATCTGATTAAACCACTACAACATGTAATTGACTGAACAAATATGAATAACAGTAATTTTCCTTTCCGATTACTAGTTTTTTCATTTTTTCCGAAATCTTAAAGATAGGGAGTTTGTCTAATTTTCTTCTCTTATGGGTATTCTTGATGGGGGTGCATTTAAATCCATCGTTACATGATAGGAAGGAGTGGTTGCTACTTCGGGTTCCTTTTCTTGTAAATCTTTCATGCTTTATGTGATGACTCTTCTTTACCTACTTTTGTTTCGACAAAGTTTATTTGGAAGGCAAAAGTTCCCCTTAAAGTTTAGGTTTTTGCTTGTTCAATGGCACATAGAAGAATTGTTATTAATGATGACCTTCTTAAGAGGAGGATGCCTAGCTCGTTTCTTTCTCCTCAGTGGTTTGTGATGTGTCGTGGTGGGGAAGAGAGCATAGATCATCTTTTCTTGTATTGTCGTGTTGCTAGGGAGTTATGGTGTTATTTCTTGGGTGGCGCCTCAACATGCTTCCCAGTTGATGGAGATTGATTTTGAGGTGTTTGGGTCATCAAAAAGAGCTTTGATTCTAGGGAAGTGTTTTGTCTCGGCAATTTTCTGGGTTATATGGCTTGAGTGAAATGCTAGAATCTTTGAGGATAAATCATTGTCTATAGATGGTTATTGGGTTGCTATTTGTTATCATTGAGTTTATTTTTTGGTTTGCATTAGGTTCTTCATCTTTCTTTTCTTGTAAGTAGGACTCCTTGTCCTCTTTGCTGTTTTTTAATAAAATTGTTGTTTTTTTTTTTTTTTTTTTTTTTTTAAAACAGTAAAAGTATTCATGTTAATAGTGATTAAACATTAGAAAATTGGACACTGATAACATTATACCAAAAGTGCTTTTTAAGATGTTCAAAGTGTTGCCAGAAGGCAAAGATGTTGATGTGGTTCTTGAATCTTGATATTTGCAGGTGGTTAACATTTGGGTGGTGTTGGTATTGGTGGGTTTTTTTTTTTTTTTAGGTCGGGGGGGGGGGTGTCAGGGCACTGGGACCAGATAAGGAGGAACATGAATGGTCCAATTATAAATAGAAGAGGGTGTCTTTGGTGACTTTGTCATATATGCAGAAAGGTGGTTAGTATTGCTTCCAGGTTCCTAGATCTGGATCTTAGAGGTGGATATTTTTAGCTAAGCTGAAGAGGGTTGCTACTTGTCTAGAGGATTTTATTTTATTTTATTTTTTATTAAATGGAAGGTATCTATATTATTGACAAAAAAGCAAAAATCCATGTATACAACAAAAAGAAAAAACTTCACAGAGCACAATGATCTTAAAAAGATCCAAAGAAGAAGGGGTTCTTTCTTCCTAAAGCGGAGAAACCAAAAAATATAGAAGAGCATACAGAAAAACTCTTCAAAAGAGTGCTCTTCAATTCTCTCACTTAAAAAATTCTTCTATTTCTCTCCTTCCAAAAAACTCGAAGGATACATAATGGAGCAACTTTCAAAGTGGTCTCGCAATTCTTTATTTAGTCTTAAACCACCAAGCTTGAAACATCTCCTCAACAGATTTAGGCATTACCCAAGTGATTCCTAATGGGCAGTGGAGAAGAAGATGATCCACCGACTCTCCACTATTCTTACACATGCAACATTGATTGGGTATAGCCCAATTCCTTGAGATGAGATGATTATTTGTTACAGTGACCTCCATACTCACTTAGGTAGTGGAATGTATTTGTTGCTATCGTATAGTGAAAAAACAGGAATGGGAAGTTTATAAATGACCTTGTTTCGTTTTTGTCCCCCCCTCTTTCCTTTCTTTTTAACAATTAAAATGTAGCCTTCCACTGTATTATGATGTGATGTGTGACCTGATGATTATGGGTAGCTCATGTCAGAGAGGAGCAGAACACTTTTTGAATTTTTTTTTGGTGTTTTAGGAACATCTTATGTGCAAAAGTGATATCCTTGGTGTGGGGGAGGTTGATAATTTGCAGTAATTATCTGTGAACTTAGTTGTAGGTTTTGGTAACTTGACTTCTCTTCATTTGGGTATGCCTGTTGATGCATTGTTTAGAGTACTTTGGTGGGGGTGCTGTGAGAAAGAGTGTTGAAAAGAAACTTACCTGAGGAAAGTTCTCCTGAGAAATGCAGACTCAACTTTGTAGGGAGCTCTTTTTAATTAAACCACTAATTTCTCATCTCCTTTCCCCACATTATTATATGTTGTTAAGAGATTGTAGAAGTTAAAGTGTGACTTCTCATGGGATCGATATACTGATTACTTTGGATACAATTTGGTTACTTGAGACCAAGCGACTAAGTTCGTGTGGCATGTGGGGCGACATTGGATTTGGAGAATTTAAGTGAGAGGACTTTGGAATGTGCATGACTGGTTTCACAGGTTGTATGGGAGTTCAAACTAGCTTGGGATTCTACCTGTGACCTCCAAATTGCATGGGATAGAGCCAGGCATTCAGGAATTTAATGAAACCTACAATCAGAGTACCATACTTTTTGTCCTCCATGTTGACATTTTCTATTGATCATAATAAAGTGATTCTTGAGGACTGTGTTGTTCTGGAAAATAGATCATGACAATGGAATTTCAGGCAGCCTAAATGGACGAAATTGATGTGCTGGTTACTTGGCTGATATAGGGACTAAGTCGGTCCATCGATGCAGTATTTTTGTTTGCTTCTTTTGGGTCTCCAGCAAAGTTGTATTTTTCATTTAATTCAAACAAGAAACAGAATGGTAGACCCCCCTACTCAATACTAGTTGAACAGTTGAACATCTGACTGTTTCTGGTAGCTTTGCACAGTATCAGTCCATTTTTTTAATACAAAAATTTTCTACCTTTTTTTCTTTTGTCTCCAAAATTTTAAGAGTTGTATTCTAACCTCTTTCATTCAAGTTTCCACCCCTTTTGAGGGGGCTTCCGCATAAAACCGTTTGCTCCTCATATATGCATTTTAGCACCAAATATCTCTGTACTTTGATA
The DNA here is from genome assembly GCA_017140935.1 of Hamamelis virginiana. NCBI lineage: Eukaryota > Viridiplantae > Streptophyta > Magnoliopsida > Saxifragales > Hamamelidaceae > Hamamelis > Hamamelis virginiana. Next base: position 942,602 of record JAESVK010000290.1, on the reverse strand, counting down.
TACTTTTTTCTATAGTGTCTTCATCAGCATGTTTGCTGGTTTCTGGTACATCCCAAAACTCATTTGAACATGGAGCAGTTTCCTGACATAGAATTATGTTGTGTTTTTAGATTTGGTAATTTAGATTTAATGTACTCAGATCATGTGTGTATTTGTGAGAGGGTTTTTTTTGTTTTTTTGTTTTGTTTTTGTAAGGATGTTTCTGGAAGCAACTAATCGTAGTGCCTTCTAGTTAAACTCCAATAATGCATACATCAAATATTTGTACATACAAGTTTGTGCTTAATGTCTCTGATGAATTAATTCTAAACTGATTTATTTATTTATTTAGTTTTTTGGGGGAGAACCTAAAACGTTGACAATTTATAGGCTGCAAAGAGAAGTATTCAATGGAAGTTATATACCGAAGTGCTACGTGCTATGTTCGGCTGTCTACATTTTTAGATAGACATAGATTTTCTTGTTGTAATGGCCATTTGAAGTTATTTTTCAATGAAGTTACTTCCAAACTACTCACAAAATTCATTTTCATTTATGATTTTCCATAATCTGAATATTAATGCTGATCTCAAATTAGCTGCTTTCAAACTATCTATGTTCTCAACCTAAATATTAACCGTGATCTCAATTTAGCATGTTTCTTTGGTCTTATTTGTGATTGCAGGTCTTTGTTCTGTGTGGATTGTTTTGTTCAGCTTCGTTTTATTGCTTACGGAAGCAAAAGAGCGAAAGAGTTTGTCAAGTGTTGGTTTTGGAACTGCAAGGCCAGTTATACCATTCATTTTTCATTTTTATTTATTTATTCAGAGACTATATGAGAAAACAGAGAGTTTTGTATTTTTTTTATTTATTTTTTATATAGTGATTGTTTACAGATTGGGATAGTGGGTAAAATGATATGGATTTGTAAAGTCATTTCAAGGAATAATAAGCAGTAACATTATATTGTTTGTTACTAGCTCATAGAGAGAGGTTTGTAATTTGTTACTGATTGTCCACCTTGCTCATTTAGAGCAATTTGTGGGGTTTATCTGTATCAGAATACACTAGTGTTTGGCTTAATTTGAAGTTCTTACTGTACCTTTTTCTTTTCATGGAAAATGAACTACTCTGATGTGGTATTCATCCAAATAGTGCATTGCATTTGATGTCAAGTGTTTTTTAAAATTAAAATTAACACCAACACAGACTAGACCTTCTCATCACCTTTTTCCAAATAATGGAGAAGATTTTCCTACCAAAATTACTCTCCTAATTTTTTATTTTTTTTATACTTCATTTCAAATTATGGACCTTTTTTTTTTTCTTTTCTTTTTTGGGGCCAAACAATATACATCAAGAGGTTCATAGTTAGTTGTTAGTGTGGAATGGGAGTAACAAATTGACCAATTCTAATCCAAAAGGAATAGAACCCAAAATCTTATTCCGCGAAGGAGAGATATAACTGTTGAGCCAAATTTCATATTCAAAATATGGACTTCACCCCACTCAATTAAATTTTTTTTTTCTTCATAATTTTATTTATAAAATTTTCATTTAAATAAAAAAACACATTAAAAATATATACTAATATTTTTAATGTAAGAAAAAATTTATTACACTTCATATTTTTCTATTTTATTTTTATATTACTATCCAACCATGTTAATTGGGAGTAATGAATAGTTCAAATCTTGAGGGTTTCTGATAGGATAAGTATGAACACCTTGTACTAGGGATTGTATTTAGCTAATATGACTCATCATATTATTTCTAAAATCTCAACATATTTAGTATAATAGTTGTAGTTGATGTGCTATGGTATGTAATCGTCCGTGCATATTTTGGTGATGTGGCATTACAGCTAGTTGCCATATCATTTTATAAATGGAAAGTAATTAAAATTTTATTAACATTTTCTACGAAAAAAAGTGGAAATATGCATGGCCACCTGGCCCACTTTTATAATGTTCACGGACTGAGAGTTCATAATACCTCACCACATGATCTGTCAACTAATTCATTAGTTTATCATGCTAGCATTATGACTATCGTGTTGGGTTTTTTTTTTTTTTTTTCAAACAAATTTTTTTATCTCAAATTCTTTTTAATATTAACAAATGCCCTATACTTTAAAAATGGTTTTTTTTTTTTTTAAAATATGAGAATACACACCACTAGATCAATATATTATTAACCATACCCCATGTCAGCATAATAAAGTTACATGAATTTAATGAAAGAATTTATACGTGAAAATTATTCACAATATAAAATTCATCTAGTCAAACTGTCCTGGCCACTTACTCTTAGGACTAATAGTTCGAACATTATACATCTCATGGGACGTTGGATCCACGTGGAGAGTGAGGATTTCGAATTCTAACAACTCAAAAACTTTATTTAAAAAACAAAGAGATAGAAAATCATCTAAAAGTTTTAAATTATAAGGTTGTTGAAAATTTTAAATTATTTTATCTATTTATTGTTAAAATGAATCCTTGGACCCATTGTATAACCTTATAACATGTTTAGGTTATAAACTTATATATATACACACACACACACTAGTATTGACCCGTGCGATGCGCGACAGCCACAAATAGAATTATGAACAGTAAATTAATTAGCACAACAATAAATTAAAAAGAAAATAATGTTTACTTTTTTATTGAAATACGATACATAAGAATCAAATTCATTTTAGCATAACAACTTCTGAAATTAAAAAAGATTCATTAAATATTAATGTGAGGAAGGAATCCTATGAACCACAGCAACATAGAAAGCAGTTTTCTTTGGGGTGGGGGTTTTTGTTGTGGAGAGTAAATAGATGGAGATGCCGAATTCTAGTCCAAGCTGTTTAGATCAACATACTTTCATTACTAGATCTTTACACAGTTGTATGGTAATCTCATAATGACACTGAAAAGCTATGAAAGCAGTTTTCTTGGGGGAACAATGGATGTGCCAAATTCGAGTGCATATGATGGGGCTGGTTTATTTGAATATCTATCTTATAACTGTTAGGCATTCTGAAGACAATGCTATAAATTTGTAATGTAGTTCTCGTTAAAGAGGTAAATCAAATAGGTGGACATGCCAAATTTTGGTCCAGGATGGTTGAGTGGCATGCTGCTTTTTTTATTGTTTTTATTTTCTTCTTCATTATGATGTCCGTGCTGTTACTATATGTTCTATTGGCATTAGGTTCTATTTTTCCGGTTCTTGGGAACTGCATTTCTGTGCTTCTCAAGAGTTTTCCAGGAGCTACCCATGATGGTCTTGAAATTAATCAAAACTAGGTCCATGATTCTAATTCCTAATAGCTGTTGGAAGTAACACTACACTACCAATGCAATACATGCAATCATTCACCCGATAATTTACATGGTGATCATGAGATGAGAAGAAACAGAGTGAGATGTAAAAAAATAAAAGGAAACAAAATATATAGAGAGAGAAGGAAAAAAAAAGAAGAATAAGAAATACAAAGTAGAAGAAGAAAGTCAAAACTAAAAAAATATATAGTTATATATTATAAAAATACTATAAGTCTGGACTTAGAAAAAAAAAAAACCACATATATAGAGAAGCTGTAAGAGAGAAGAACATACTTGTCAAAGCAAAGCTGGTCCTTTGGTATTATTATAAAGATGGGGAAGAAGACGTTTCTGGTATTAAAACTAAAATTAAGAAAAAAAAAAAACTTTCTTATATAGAAATAGAAAAAGAAGGAAAATAGGAAGAAGAAGAAGAAAGTCAAAACTAAAATAACATATCTTTATTATAAACATTGTAAGTTTAGACTTAGAAGTAAAAATAATCATAATAAAGAGAAGTTGTAAGATATAAGAAAAACATACTTGGAAGTAGAGATAGAAACTAAAAAAATATGAACACTATAAGTTTGATCTTGGAATATTTTTTTTTTTTTAAAGAGAAAAAATAATCATATATAGAGAATAAGAAGAAGAAAAATAAGAACATACTTGTAAGAGAGAAGTTGGATGGTTTATTGTTGTCCCAAGTTATATAACCCTAGAGGGGGGTGAATAGGGTTTTGGCAAAATTTAAGCAAATGTTACCAAATAAAAATTATGATCCAATTAATATAGCGAAAGCAAAAATAAATAAAACTTAATTGGAAATGAAAGAGAGATAGAGAAATCAAACACAACGATTTTAACGTGGTTCGGACTTCGCCTACGTCCACTCCTTAAGCACCAAGCTCAAAGATTCCTCAATCCACTATAGATCACCCTTTCAAGGTGGAGAAACCTTTACAACCAATCTCACTTTCGATGTAGATAAAACCAATACAACCAAAGCACTCAATCTTACTTTCGGTGAATATTAAATAATGCTCACAAAGAGAACATCTTCTCAAGCTTGAATTTGACCAACAAACTCTAAGCTTCACAAAGGTTATCATCAAACCCTTAGCTCGCAAGAAATACAACAAGGATTTGTGTTTGGTACAATAAATGCTTCAACAAGCTAATTTGCACAAGTACAAGCTTAAACTAATAGCTTCTCAAGTGATTAACAAGGATAGCTTAAGAGATTTTCACAAGAAGGCTTTGAATGATGAATGCTCACATTGAATGTTCTTAAGTATAATGGATTGATAGCAATAAATGATAGCAAGGCATCTATTTGTAATGCATTTGGTCTAAAATGGCAGTTTCAAGTCTCTTGAATCTGATTGGAGAAGAAAGAAGCTGCAGGGAGCAATTAATGCTCAGCTTACTATAAAAGGAATTAGTCGTTTTGCTTTTGCAGAGGAGTTAGTCGACTATACCAAGGTAGTTAGTCGATTACTGACTAAAAATTCAAAGCATTCGAGTTTCCCGGGCACGATTAGTCGACTAGGACAAAGGGTTTACTCGACTAGAACCTTTAAAACACTTATGAAAAACTTTACGGGATCGTTTAATCGACTAGAAAGATAGGGTTAGTCGGCTAGCTTAACTGTTTAATAAAAGTTGGCTATTGACTTGCAACTAGTTGACTGGAACAAGGGACTTAATCGACTACAAAGTAAGTTAGTCTACTATCTTGTATGTTTAGTCGGCTAAAATTAGAATTCTTAGAATCGTGGCTATTTGATCATAGTTAATCGACTAGACTAATTGGGTTAGTCGACTAGATATGGTCTTAAGCCATTCTCAAAGTATTTCTCAAAGTATTTCTCCCCCTTTGTCATCACAAAAAGGAGAAATAAATAGAGCTTAACAAATAAAATTATAATTCTATTGGTCGAATCAGACCAAGATCACGCCGAATTGTGCAAAAACTATCCTCTTGGAGAAGTTTCGTGAAGATGTCCGCCAATTGGTGGTTTGTGCTTACAAATTCTAGTTCGACATCTCCTCTTTACACATGATCACGAATGAAATAGTGTCTAATTTCAATGTGTTTGGCGCGTGAGTGTAAGCATGGATTTTTAGAAATATCAATTGCACTAGTGTTATCACACCGAATAGGTATATGATTAAAAGTGATCCTATAGTCTTCAAGTTGTTGTTTCATATAAAGAACTTGAGCACAACAACTTCCAGCAACGATGTATTCCGCTTCGGTAGTAGAAAGAGCAACCGATGTTTATTTCTTGCTAAACCAAGAAATAAGCGAATGGCCTAGAAAATGATAAGTGCCACTAGTGCTCTTCGTATCGGTTTTACAACCGGCAAAATCAGCATCTGAATAGCTTACAAGTTTAAAAGGTGCATGCTTAGGAAACAATAAGCTCAAATCATGAGTTCCAACATGATATTTGAATATTCGCTTAACGGCTTGCAAGTGGGAATCCATGGGATTAGCTTGAAATCTAGCACATAAATATACACTAAACATGATATCCGGTCTACTAGAGGTTAGATAAAGAAGACTACCAATTATACCTCGATATAGCTTTTTGTCAAATTTTTTACTATTTTCATCAATGTCAAGCTTGGTTGAAGGACTCACTGGAGTTGGATTAGACTTCATACTTTCCATACCAAATTTCTTTAGCATATCCTTCACATACTTTACTTGATTAATCAAAATGCCTTCTTTGGTTTGCTTAATTTGAAATCCAAAAAAGAATGTTAATTCTCCCATCATGCTCATTTCAAATTCATCTTGCATGAATTTATCAAATTCTTAACAAAGAAGATCATTAGTAGCACCAAAAATAATATCATAAACATAAATTTGAACAATAAGCATATCATTTTCTTTAATTTTTATGAATAGTGTAGTGTCAATTTTGCCTTTAATGAAGCCATTAGTGAGCAAAAATCCACTTAACTTTTCATACCATGCTCTTGGTGCTTGTTTTAGGCTATGGAGTGCTTTTGAAAGTTTGTATACATGGTTAGGAAAAGTGTTACTTTCAAAACCAGGAGGTTGTTTAACATAAACTTCATCCGAAATGTAACCATTTAGAAATGCACTTTTCACATCCATTTGATACAATTTGAAATTCTTAAAACTAGCAAAAGCAATAACCATGCAAATGACTCAAGTCTAGCAACCGGTGCAAATGTTTCATCATAATCAATACCTTTTTGTTGATTATACCCTTGTGCAACAAGTCTTGCCTTATTCCTAATTACATTTCCATCTTATCCTTTTTGTTTCGAAAAACTCATTTAGTACCAATGATGGAATGTTCATTAGGCTTAGGCACTAGTTCCTATACTTGATTTCTTTCAAATTGATTTAGTTCTTCTTGCATGGCTATAATCCTATTTTCATCATTTTCAGCTTCACTAAAATGTTTAGGTTCAATTTGAGAGACAAATGCAATGTTGCCACAACCATCTCTAAGATTAGAACAAGTACTTACCCTTTGTGAAGGATTACCTATGACTTGTTCAATTGGATGGTTTCTCACAAATTTCCACACTTCAGGTAATTCACGAGTCTCTTCTTGTTGAACGTCATTTATCTTGGGTAAGGTCTCATTTGAAGCATTCTTTGGTTCATCTTTGGATGTGTCAATTGTGTTGGGATCATTAACTTCTTTTTCCGCTTGAGGGATAGGCATAGATATATCATCTTCATACATAATATGCTTAGGAGAGAATGAATTAGCTTCATAAAAAACAATATGAAGAGATTCTTGAACTGTTTGAGTGCGTTTATTATAAATATGTGTAGACATCCATTTTTGACCATGAGCATGGTCATGAATGGTTGCCTGTGTTTAGAGATGAAATAGGGTGTCAAAACCCTAAGTTCCCAGTTTTACCTTTTATGGGTAGTTAGTTAGAGGTCATTATCACATGTAGGTTTTTAGGTCAGATTGAGTCGATTCTTTTTGTATTAGGTTTTTAGAGAATCTAGGAACATCCCTGCAAAATTTCATGGCATTCTGGCCAGGCTTGATAGAAAGTAAGGCCTTTTGTAACGGAAGGGCAGTACTGTCCTTTGAATCACAAAAGCCCTGAATGACTATCGATCTTGCCTCGAATGGTCTCGAGGCTTTGGCATAGATATTTAAAGTGTGTTTGGTAGCTAAGTTGATCAGTGGCAAGGTCTGTGGAGCTTTCTGGCTCATGATTGGCTCTTAAGGCTCAAAAGGCCATTTTAAGCCCAGATTAGGGTTTCGACCGGAAGCGAGCGGGATTTGATATTTTTATCAAAACAAAGCCTTCAAAGACTTCAAAACACTTTCCTAAAACATTTTAAAACTTGTTTCAAGAAGAATAAATTATTTCGAAAGCAATCGGTTAGCAAATTTCAAAACCCTAATTTGGGCCCTGCAGGCCCTAAACAGCTAATCGGTCGACTTTTCCCTAAACCTTTGAACTTGATCAATGTATTTTCACTTCAAACACTTCTTAAAACATGGAGAATCAAATCAAGATCATTTCGGCGTTGATCGTTTTAGCCAATAATTGCATATTCCTGCCAAGACTTTTCCAAGCCCTGCCATGTGTCCAGTTCGGCCATGGGGACTTTGGGATGAGTTCAAACACCTTGGAAGACTGGTTTAGAGCCCTTGGATCATTTCTAAGAGATTTAAACTCAACCATTGATCAAAATCAGGCCTCCCTATAAATAGAGGGCCCTGAAATCAGTTTTAATACATAGAATAAACTTTAGAGAGCTAGCTTGGAGAGTAGAGGCTTGAGCAATTGCACAAGCTTCCCCCATAGTACTCTAGCTTAAGTTTTAAAGTCCTTGAGGTCCTTGGAGTCCTTGGAACTTGAGGAGAAGGTTTGGAGCAAGAGGGAAGGAATCAAAGAGGTTAGTAGAGTTTTTATTTAAAGTTTTGCATTATTGTTCTTCTTCTTCTTCTTTTTCTTTTTCTTTAATCATGTTAGGTTAGTTTTTTATTTCCTTAAGTATGCATAGGATTTAGTTTAATTTTTAGTATGCATGATAGGTTTATTTATTAGTATGCATGATAGGGATTAGTTTAATAATACATGGAATATGTGCATATTTCTTCTCTTCTATTATCATACCATATTAGGATTAAATATTTAGGATTAGGTGTTCATATTTAGAATCTCTTTTAGTATGCATGATAGGGTTTTCAACGTGTAGGAATGCATGTTTAATTCCTTTATATTAGGTTGTTAATCTATTTAAGTTTAATATTAATATTATTCTCATCATAGTTTATTTTTTATCACTTGGAATGTTTGATTGATATATAAAATGTGTTCGAGGGAGCATGCAAAGGTGAGTCCCTTCCCTTGTGATTAAATGCTAATATGTGAACCAGCCAACCTGATCGGGAGGCCTCTCGTTCACTTTGGGGGTGTTTTCTTGAGTGGATTGTGGATGGTGTTTATCCGTCTCGATTTATCCTTCTCTATTATCCTTCTCTATTATCCACGTTTATCCTTCTCTATTATCCACTCAAGATTGAGTTTTTGAAAAAGGGATGAGAGTTTGTAAGAAACTAGGAGTCGCCACCTTATTTTTAGGGAACAAGGAAACCACAAAAAAGAGTTTTATTTTCAATAAAATATTGACCCCATATTTTGGAAAAGCATGGTCTTTGAATCAAAGTTGGATTCGGGGGCTAGGTTACGAAGTGGGAATGTTCCAAGGAACTCCTTGTAGGCACCCACCTCGCCCTAATTAAAGGTCTCCTAATTAAGTTTGGGCTTTATCAAGATCTAATCATATCAATCCTATTTATCTAATCAACCATTGAAAATAGTGCAGATAATACTAGATAATAGATAATAATAAAATAAAAAAAGAAATCAAAGAAATCCTAAAGACCTTAGGAGACTAGAGTCATCCTAAGATTGAACTTGCACCATATTGATTGCCTACGTACCTTACCAATTACTTGATAAGGATCAAAGTCCACGTAGTTCGATTTACCTAGGATTCTCCTATTGTAATGAACTACACTATCATCAGAATTCTATCTTATCCAAGACTCTATCTTCGAGAGTTTTTATTAATTTGAAATCATTTTTAGAAAATAATTCATCAATTAATAAATTCCCAATGAATTTAGAATTCTTTTTAAAAACACAATTCTTATCCCGTCACAACTCTTTTCAAAATGGGAATTCTATCCCGAGTCAAATCCTTTCAAAGGGTGGAATTTCATTCCAAATCAAACTCAGAGTTCCAATTTCATTGGGATTAAATTAATTGTAGATTAATTTTGATAAAATACTAGTTTTGAAAATCCTCTCGAAAATAGGATCCTAAACTCACTAGAATCCTAATTTTAATGTAATTTTTTACAACAAAGGGGAATCCTAGGTGGGATCAAATGATCAACCTAATCCTAGGGTTTCTAGCTAATCCTAGGTTAGTCTAACACCTAAAATGCTAAATGCATG
>JAESVK010000290.1:856293-877808 GCA_017140935.1 Hamamelis virginiana | reverse complement strand
GCATGGACATATGGTAGAAATAAATGGTAAAAATGGGGTGTCCACAGGGCATCGATGACTGTCCACCTTAGGATGGCCAACCGTCCCTTAGGGACGGCCAACCGTCCGGGGATGGATGGTAATCCATGCTTTAGCCCAATTTTGACTCGTTTTGGGCCTCTCTCGACCCGTCTCGGCTATTTTCAGCTTTTCGGGCCTATTTCAAGCCCAAATTTGACGATTCAAGCACCAAAACGATCGTGATTCGATTCTACATGTTTCTAGAAGAGTTTGAGGATGAAAACCTTAACCAAAGTCAAGGGGTTGAGAGAAACCAAGCCGATTAGCTGTTTTGGGCCTATCGGGCCCTTTTAGGGTTTTGAAATCCATTAACCGATTGGTCGTAAAAGCCATTTCTACTTCTCGAAACAAGTTTTAAAACATTTTAAGAAATTGTATTGAAGCCTTTGAAGGATTTGGTTTGATAAAAAGATCGAATCCCGGTCATTCCCGGTTAAAACCCTAATATAAGCTTGAAAGGGCCTTTTGAGCCTTGAGAGACAATTATGAGCTAGGAGGCTTAACAGGCCTTGCCACTGATTAACTTAGCTATTAAACACACCTTAAATATCCATGCCAAAGTCTTGGGACAATTAGAGACAAGATCGACAGCCATTCAGAGCTTTTGTGATCCAAAGGGCAATGCTGCCTTTCAAGTCACAAAAGACCCTATTTCCTATCAAACCTGGCTCAGAATGCCATGAAATTTAGTAGGGATATTCCTAGACTCTCTAAAAACTAAATGCAAAAAGAACCGACTCAATTTGACCTAAAAACCTACATGTGATAATGACCTCTATCTAACTACTCACAAGGGTAAAACTGGCAACTTAGGGTTTTAACACCCTATTTCACCTCAAATCAAAGGCAACCATTAATGACCATACTCGTGGTCAAAAATGGATGTCTACAGCTATGTTTTGATGATAGTTTTAGAATGCATACTAGGTTGCATTTAGTGCATTTTTTTTTATCATTTTTATTCATTATATTAGGGTTTTAAGTATACTTTTTTGATTACTTTCAAATCTGTCCATGGGTTTAAAGTGACCTAAAGGTGCATTAAAACTCATTTTTTAGGCTTAAATCAACTTAGAAATATGCCTAGGTTCCCATAGCTAACTTAGATTGCATTCAGGACATTTTCATGCATTGATCACTTTCTTTGGTTGTATTTTTATTCATTTTCCAGAATTTTCCAGCATGCATTATTTTGATATTTAGGATTATTTAGATGACTTTAGGATGTAGTTAAGGACTTCTAGGTTAGGGAAGCCACTTGGCTTCACCTAGGACTCCCATTTGTTTTAAAAACTACATCTAAAAAGAGGTTTTAGCTTGTTTAAGAGTCTATTTTTGAGAGTTTTCAAATGAAAATTAAAGAAGTTGTTTTGGGATGAAACTCCCATTTTGAAAGATGAAGTATTTTAAACAAACACTAACTCTCGAAGATAGAGTCTTAGATAAGGTAGAATGCCTTCAAGGATATAGTTCATTACAATAGGAGAGTCCTAGGGTAATCGAACTACGTGGACTTTGATATTTATCAAGAAATTGGTAAGGCACGTAGGCAGTCAATAGGGCGTCAGTCCAATCTTCTGTTGACTTCTAGTCTCCTAAGATCCTTAGGATTGTGTATACTTTTATACTATATATTATTATTATTATATATTATTATTCATATTTTGTGGTTGATTAGATATGCCAGGATTGTTTTGAAAAGATTTTGATAAAACCCAAATCTAATTAGGAGACCTTTAATTAGGGCAAGGTGGGTGCCTACAAGGAGTCCCTTGGAACCTTCCCACTTCTTAACCTAGCCCCCGAATCCAACTTTTGTTCAAAAGACTATGCTTTTCCAAAATATGGGGTCAATGTTTTATTGAAAATAAAACTCTTTTTTTGTGGTTTCCTTGTTCCCTAAAAATAAGGTGGCGACTCCTAGTTTTTTACAAACTCTCATCCCTTTTTCAAAAGTCCTATCTTGAGTGGATAATAGAGTAGGAGAAACGTGGATAATAGAGAAGGATAATAGAGAAGGATAAATCGAGACGGATAAACATCATCCACAATCCACTCAAGAAAACACCCTCAAAGTGAACGAGAGGCTTCCCGATCAGGTTGGCTGGTTCACAACATGATAAGCTTTACTATTCATTAAATAGCCAATAAACACACTTTCATCGGATTTAGCATCAAATTTTGATAAGTGTTCCTTACCATTTAAAATGAAGCATTTACAATCAGAAACTTTAAAATAGCCAATGTTTGGTGTTCAACATTTCCAAAGCTCATATGGAGTTTTAGCCAAGTTAGGTCTAATAACCACTCTATTTCCTACATAACATGCATTGTTAACCGCTTCTGCCCAAAATGATTTAGGAATATTATGTTCATTTAACATGGTTCTAGCCATCTATTTCTTTCAATGAACGATTCTTCATTTCAACCACTCTATTTTGTTGTGTAGTTTTTGAAGTCGAAAAGTTATGAGAGTATCCATTTTCGTCACAAAATTTTTCGATATCTTGGTTTTTAAACTCTCTACCTTTATCACTTCTCACATGAGTAATTGAGTGGCCTTAAATATTTTCAAGCTTTTTACAAAGTTTTATAAATACACCACTAGCTTCACTCTTGTGAGTAATAAATAAAACCCATGTATACCTTGAAAAATCATCAACAATGACAAAGGCATAGAGTTTACCACCAAAACTTTCTACATCATTTGGTCAAAACAAATCAAGATGTAGTAACTCCAAAGGTCTAGATGTAGAGAAGAAATATTTTGGCTTAAAACTTGCTCTAATTTGTTTTCCAAGTTGGCAAGCATCACAAACTTTATCTTTTGTAAAATTAGCTTTGGGTAAGCCATTAACCAAATTATTTTTAGAAAGATTATGCAATAAATCCATAGTAGCATGCCTAAGTCTTCTATGCTATAACCAACTTGTTTCTTGCAAAGCGGCAAAACATGTTACATCTTGAAGTGCCAATTCATCAAAATCAAATGTGTATATATTTTTAAAACGATTTACAACAAAAATATTATTTTCATTTTTGTCAAGAACATTACAAGAAGATGAAGTAAAATTGACGAAATATCCATTATCACATAATTGACTAATGTTAAGCAAGTTATGTTTTAAACTACCAACAAACAATACATTGTCAATAGTGATAGAGGTATTCCAATTTTACCTTTACCTATGATTTTACCCTTGGCGTCGTCTCTGAATGTGACGTAGCCGCCATCTTTGTAATTGAGGGAGATGAATTTATTTTTGTTGCCGGTTATGTGTCTTGAACATCCACTATCCAAGTACCATTTTTCCTTGTCTTGAATTGAGTTCATAATCAAGTAACTTTCTTTGGTACCCATGCCTTCTTGGGTCCTACAATGTTAGATTTTGTAGTTCCTTTTGGAATCTACATAACTATCTTCCCAATGCCTCATTTGCTTCTAAATGGATAAGAGTACCTAACATGTCATTTCTTTTCACAAAATAAGTAAGTAGTATTTGTATGTTTGTTTGAAGAGTTGTAAGATTGAGATTTTTTTAGAACTCTTTTGCATTGAGGCTTTAACAAAGAAATCAAGATATAATGAAGACTTTTTATTACTTGATTTGGATTTAAATCCTAAACCTTCTTTGTTTAAGCCAACTCTTTGAGCTCCTAACAATCTTTTGAAATTTTCTTTTCCACTTGTGAATTTGAAGATGATTTTATTTAAGTCTTCAATTTTGATTTTCAAAATCATGTTTTCATCTTTCAAGGACTCATAATCATTTTGAGAATTTGAAGTGGATGAAATATTTTTAAGTTTCTCAATCTCACACTTCAATTTTTCAATTTCTTTGACCAATGTCAAATTTTGATCATGCAAAGCTTATTTCTCATTTGTGATAGAAGTGAGGTCTTTCTTTAAGATATTGTGAGCTTTGTTCAAAGATACATTTTTATTACATAAATCTTCACACATATCATATAGTTCCTCAATAGACAAATCATCATCTACATCATTACTAAAGTTAGAGGGTACCTCATCAATCTCATTTGCCATTAGACAAAAATTTGCCGTTTCTTCTTGAGAATTATCGTCGCTTTCAATTGCATCAATGACTTCATCCCATGTGGTGGCATTTATGGATTTTCCTCTTCTATCATTTCATCTATCATTTCTTCGATAATCTTTCTTTTTTTCTTTCGTTTTTTTGTTCTTAATAAGACAATTTGCAATTCTATGTCCTAACTTTTTGCAATGGAAGCATTGTTGTCATGATTATTTGAGCTTCCATTTTGATTGGGCTTCCCAAGAACTCTTCTTCTTCTCAAGAACTTTTGGGATTTTTTTGTGATGAAAGCCATTTCTTGATCATCATTTTCAGCACATTCATCATCACTATCATCATTATGAGAGGTGGACTTGAGAGCAAGGTTCTTCTTTGGCTTTTCCTCCTCCTCTTGTCTTTTCAAAGTGGTCTCATGTGTTAATAGAAAGCCAAAAAGATCGTCTATATCAAGTGTATCCAAATCTTTGGATTCTTGAATAGCAATCACTTTTGGTGCCCAAGACTTCGCAAGAATGACAAGAATTTTAGAAATAACATCCCAATTTGAAATAGTTCTTCCAAGAGCCTTCTTGTCATTAATAATATGAGTAAAACGAGTAAACATAGAACTAACACTTTCATTTTCTTTCATCTTAAACAATTCATAATCACGTATAGCCATAATGAGTTTGGAACATTTTACCTGTTTAGTTCCTTCATACATTACCTCAATATAGACATCCAATTTTACCCTGAATAGAGTCATAGATGGTTGCCTGTGATCTGAGTTAAAATAGGGTGTCGAAACCCTAAGTTACCCATAGTACCTTTTTGTGTAGTTAGATAAAGGTCATTGTTTCATGAAGGTTTTTAGGTCAGATTGAGTCGGTTCTTTTTGCATTAGGTTTTTAGAGCGTCCATAGATGTACCTGTCAAGTTTCATTGCATTATGAGTCAGACTTGATAGGTGATTAGGGCTTTTGCGACTTAAAGGGTAGTATTGTCTATCGAATCACAAAAGTTCCTAAAAGCCTTCGAATTGGTCTCGGATTGTTCTGAGACTTTGGCATGGATAATTAGGGTGTGTTTAGTAGCTAAGTTGATCAGTGGTAAGGTCCATTGAGCCTTTGGGCTAGTGTTTGGCTCTTAAGGCCCAAAGGCCCCTTTTAAAGCTTAGATTAGAGTTTCAACATGAAATAACTGGGATTCGATCTATTTATCAAAACAAAGCCTTCAAAAGCTTTAAAAAACTTTCTTAAATACTTTTAAAACTTGTTTCTAGAAAGTAGAAACGATTACGAGAGCAATTGGTTAGCATATTTTAAAACCCTAATAAGGCTCAACAGGCCCAAAACAGTTAATTGGTCGGCTTTTTTCTAAAAACTTTCACTGAGGTCAATGAATTTTCACTTTAAATACTTCTAAAAACATGGAGAATCAAATCACGGTCATTTTGATACTTGAATCGTCGAATTTGGACTTGAAATGGGCTCGAAAAGCCGAAACTGGGTCGAAATGGGCTGGGATAGGCCCATATATGGGCAAAATGCACTGGAGGCTCGATGACCATCCCCCTAGGGATGGCCAGCCATCCATGGTGGACGGCCAACCATCCTAGGGTGGATGGTCACCCGAGCCCTTTGCCGTATTTTGCTAGTTTTTCGAGCTTTTAGAGTTTTATCCGCTTGGGACTCTTCAAAAGCCTATCTAAACCAGCTTGGAGGGTTTTGCACGACATTGGGGACTTTGGGAGACTCATTTAAGACCCTTTGATCACTCTCTAGGGTTTTAATGAGAGCTATTGATTAAATTGAAGCCTCTTCTATATATACACCACTTATAAATCAGTTTTAGAGGATGAAACTTGAAGATGAGAGACTTGAGCACTAAAACCAGCCCCCTAGAACCTTAGCTATGAATTGGGAGGCCATTGAAGCTTGGAGAAGAAGGCTAGGAGTAAGGAGGAAGAAAGCAAAAGGTTAGTTTGAATACATCATTGTGCTTAAGATTGAGTTTTGCATAACATAGTTAGGAATTAGTTTATTTATAGTAGTTTGAATTTCTAAAACATGTATGCTTTAGTTTCTTCTAGTTATATGCATGAGTTAGGTTAGGGATGAATGTTTATATCATGTATGTATGTTTAGGATTAAATATCTTAATGTTTACATATAGTTTAGCATGTTCTATTGCATATTAGGCTGTTTTGAGTCTATTTGGCATGTTTAGAGTCATAGGTTCGTGTTTGCATATAAAGTTGTTTTTTATTTTATTTTATTTTTTATTTATTTTAGGAGCATGGTAAGTATTGTATGAATGATAGAAGCATGTCTTAAGCGATTTTTGTCCGGTTAGTTTTTGCCTAGAATGTATGCTAGGATGTTAAAGTTGCTGTTTTTAATATAAAGATGTGATATTTGTGTGTCATCACATGTTTTGGCTTATGGCTCTTCATGGGAATGCATGATATTATATTTTGTGTTGAAATAGTATTTTCGTATATGTTTTGAACATGCTTTAGGATGGTTTATGTATTGTCTTTTGGTTATATAGAGAGACTTCGCATTTATATGTGTTCGATAGAGTGAAAATCTGATCTTTTATGATTTTATATGCATGAATGTTTTTACATGCATATTGTGCTTATGTGATTTAACGTTTAAGGGTTCGAGGGAGCTTGCGAAGATAAGAGTCTTCCTTTGAGGTTAAATTTTAATGCACATGATGGTATATATTCATATTAAAGTATGAAAGTATAGTTTTTAGTCAATTATCACATATTTGCATTGTAGAAAGCATGCATTGTTATTAGGATTGTTTTTGCATATTTTGACATTACATTAAGGTGTTTTTATGTATGTTCAAATTGCTGTCCAGCAACTTAAACATCCTTTAATCACTTTAGTTTAATGTATTTTTTAGGTATTTAGGTTAGAAATCAAATTTAGGACAACATAGAAATAATTAGGGTCACATTTGCATTCATGGTAGATTTTCTTATTCATTTTCTTGTTATTCAAATATAGAAATATGTTAGGATTCCCTTTGGCAGTTAGTGACAAGTAGGAAAGGTATCTGGGAACATAGGTTGTCCTACCTCCTTAGGACTCTTTTAGAATAAGGTCTTATCTTCAAATGTTATTTTTGAGTTTGGTTAGGAGTCTAGTCTAGAAGAGACTATTTTGAAAATAATTTGTATAGGAAAAGAGTTTTGAACGGAAAAGAGTTGTTTTGAAACAGAATTGTGATTGGATAAGAAGTCTCTCTCTAGATTAGAATTCTAAACTGATTCGAAAAGATAAAACGAAGGTAGTTCCTTATATTAGAATGAGTCCTAGGTATTAGAACTACGACGAACTTTAATCTCTATCAGGACACTGGTAAAGTACGTAGGCAGCCAATAGGGCACAAGTCCAATCTTAGGTTGACTGTGAGTCTCCTAAAGTCTTTAGGATTGTGTTTGCTTTTATTTATTATTATCTATTATTATTATTGTTATTTATATTTTGTGGTTGATTAGATAATTAGGATTGTTGTGATAATATTTTGATAAAGCCCAAAAGTAATTAGGAGACCTTTAATTAGAGTGAGATAGGTGCCTACAGGATGCGTTCTGAAACTTTCCTATCTCATAACCTAGCCCCTGAATCCAATTTTGGTTCAAAGACTTGCTTTTCTTTAAATATGGAGTCATTGTTTTATTGAAAAATAAAACTCTTTTTTATGGTTTCCTTATTCCTTAAAAATAAGGTGGCGATTCTCAGTTTTTTATCAAACTCCTTTCCTTTTTCAAAACCCAATCGAAGTGGACTCCCACAATAGAGAATGATGATTAGGATTGGATGTTATTGAATAGATAATAGAGAAGGATAAACATGTAGATAAAAGAGAAGGATAAATAGAGAAGGATAATGAATTATCTACAATCCATGATGATAGTGAATCAAATTCTAAAACAAAAGAGCCGACAGGTTTTTGGCGGGTCCACACTTAAGCTTTTTTCACATTTCTTAAGCGGTATCGAATCCAGATATACGATTGTATTCAGCGTCATTTACGGCACAATAGAGAACTTTTTTTGCTCTAGAGTTAACTTGAAGTAGCTTCATGTCACTCTCACTCCAATCATCCATGTCTTTGGGAATTTGAGTGCCAATTTTAGCGGTTGTGTAGATAACACGATTACCTTTGATAATCACTCTCCAAACAGCCATGTCATAAGATTCAATCCAAATTTGCATTCTATTTTTCCAACATTTATAATTTTCGCCATTAAAGTAAGGAGGTCGGTCAACGGAATGGCTTTGTGAAAAGATCGAATCCCTCACGTTTGCCATTGATCTTTAGCTCAAGATAACAATATAATATTGAGCACTTGCTCTGATACCAATTGTTGCCTCAAGTTATATAATCCTAGAGGGGGTGAATATGGCTTTGGCAAACTTTAAGCAAATATTACCAAATAAAAATTATGATCCAATTAATATAGTAGAAACACAAATAAATAAAACTTAATTGGAAATGAGAGAGAGATGGAGAAATCAAAAACAACGATTTTAACGTGGTTTGGACTCCGCCTACGTCCACGCCTTAAACACCAATCTCAAGGATTCCTCAATCCACTATGGATCACTCCTTCAAGGTGGAGAAACCTTTATAACCAATCTCACTTTCGGTGGAGATAAAACCAATGCTACCAAAGCACTCAATCTTATTTTCGGTGAAGATTAAACCAATGCTCACAATGAGCACTTCTTCTCAAGCTTGAATTTGACCAACAAACTCCAAGCTTCACAAGGGTTATCACTAAACCCTTAGCTCACAAGAAGTACAACAAGGATTTGTGTTTGATACAATAAATGCTTCAACAAGTTGATTTCCACAAGTACAAGCTCAAACTAATAGCTTCTCAAGTGATTAACAATGATAGCTCAAGAGATTTTCACAAGAAGGCTTTAAATGATGAATGCTCACAATGAATGTTCTTAACTATAATGGATTGATAGCAATAAATGAGAGCAAGACATCTATTTATAATGCATTTGGTCTAAAATGGTCGTTGCTAGTCTTTTGAATCTGATTGGAGAAGAGAGAAGCTACAGGGAGCAATTAATGCTCAGCTTACTATAAAAGGAATTAGCCGTTTTGTTTTTGCAGAGGAGTTAGTCGACTAGACCAAGGTACTTAGTCAACCACTGACTAAAACTTCAAAGCATTCAAGTTTCCCAGGCATAATTAGTCGACTAGGACAAAGGGTTTAGTCGACTAAAACCTTTAAACACTTAAGAAAAACTTTTCGGGATCGTTTAGTCGACTAGAAAGATAGGGTTAGTCGACTAGCCTAACTGTTTAACAAAAGTTGGTCACTGACTTGCAATTAGTCGACTGGAATAAAGGACTTAGTTCACTACAAAACAAGTTAATCGACTATCTTGTATGTTTAGTTGACTAAAATTAGAATTCTCAGAATCGTGGCAGTAACGCCCCAACCTAACATCCATACCGACCCTTTTGGATAGGTCGACACATGTCAAGATAGAGGTACAACCTATTCTGCTCATTCGTATTTCCTCACGTGATACAAGAAATGTATATATAACAAAATGAAATATCATGTCCACAAAATTATGTCTCAATCGCCATTTATAATACAAATAGAAAATCAAATAATAATGCCAACATCCTTGGCAATTAGGCTGTACCACAATTCAAATCAAATCTCAATAACTAAATAATACATAATACACATCTAAGAAAACATGCAAAACTAGCACAGGAAACAACCATGCAGCTATCCATTGTTTCACAAGTAGAGAAAAATGCCAAACCAAACATGTACCCCGGGTCAACCTGTAATCTGCTCCATGAAAAGCATGAATGAGCCTGGAATTGCTCAGCAGGAATAATGTAACCTCTATGCATTAATAACAACATTTTGATACTTGAAATATTCATATGAAGTTCATATTTCAAAAATTCAGATGTTTAATAAATCAGTTCATAAACAATATTTAAAAGTTGTGTGGACTTTTAATGAAAAACCATAGTCTCCAAAATCAGTAACAACAGTGCATATGCCTCACAAGTGGAAACCATCACATGCGGACTAGAGCCCAAAACCATCCTAATCCATAGCATGGCACTATACGTCACCCCGCAAGATCCATAGTATTCCCATCGGTATGGAGTTCAGCCTTATTGGCATATGCGTCACTTCGTTAGGTCCGTATCATATCTAATCTTGGACTGAATTATATTATAGGGCCGTTGATTCAGGCTAACAAACCTTTAGCTCTATCGGGCTACTACTAAACTAGATCAGAGACCGAAGTCACTCCCGTACCCAAAATATAATCAAAAGGGCCATGGGCCCAAATCTTAATATAATTCAGTCCACATACATATATATACATGCATGACCTAAGAGATATATAACTAATCATCATGCCATGTCCACCGAGATAAGGCCAGGACTGGAGTTAGGTCATACAACTGCCAACATCCTCGCATAGTAATATCTCATATCAAGAACAAGGATCCATCGTAGGGAGGTTAGGGAGCGAACTCACACCTATACCTCTAGCACGTATGTTATCTAATATATAACGAACTAGGAACCTATAATTCCGGCGTCCCCATTTAAATACAAACGTTTCCAGAGCCTTAGCTCAAATAAGTTATATAAACAAATTTCCAAAGTCATAGTCTTTTCCAAAGAGTTTGGGAATGGTCCAAGTATAAAAGGATTGTGATAACTCAAAAATTTTATAAGATTATTTTTGTGATTATCTAAAAATTTTGGGGTATTTTCGTAAAGTTAGAGGTTTCATATTTTAAAGTTTTATAAAAGTTGGGGGTGACTTTAAAAATTTATATGAGCTTAAGGATGTGATTGTAAAAATAAAAAAAAAAAATTATATTTAAATTTGTTATATTTGCAAATCAGTCCCCACCCCTTTTTGCATAAACCGTAACCAAACACCCCCCAGCCCCCTGTTTTATTCTTGCAAACCAGACCCGAGAGAGAGGGAGAGAGAGAGAGAGAGAGAGAGAGAACGTTTGAGGGCCGAGAGGGGGAGTGTAGTGAGAGAGAAGGGTCGAGAGTTTGGGTGGGTGAGCCGCTGGACTGGTGGCTGGAACCTCGCCGGAGTAAGACGCCAGAGTTTGCTGGTTTTCGACGGATTCCCCTATTCTTGCCGATCAAAAGGTAAGTTCATGTAATGTGTATTTTGATTTTCCTTCCTTCTTTCTCCTAATAGTTCTCGGATTTGAAGAGGTGTGGGCGGCTTATAGCTGCTTGCATATCTATTTCTTCCCCTTTTCTCTTTACATTTTGATTTTGTAGAGTCTAGGGCATAAATCAGAGTTCTGACTAGTAATTTTAGTGAGATTTTGGGCCTTAGATCTTGATCTGAGACTGTGGTGTCGAGTTTGAGATGGGTCTTTGACACACATGAAAAGTTTAAAAGATTTTAAAGGTTTTTCTGAACTTGCATGGGTTATTCATGAGTTTTGAACTTGGATCATGTTAATACTTGGTAGGTTCCTCTCTAAAATGGTTTCAAACGATGGACTTTATGTTTATGAACCTGCTGTGAGTAGATTTGAACTGCAATGAGGTTTTAAATCAAACATTTGAGTTTAAAAAACTGATTTTGGGATTTCTCTTGAAAGCCCCTGTTTTGAGAAAACATTTCGGGACTGTGCAAGTAAAAGTTTCTTGTGTTTTTATGTTCATTTTAGGTTTTGTGATTTTATATTTTGGATATTTACATTTATGAATCTGATTCAGAGTTTTTTAAATGATGGTTCAAAGTTAATCTAAAACTACTAGTGGCTATAGTTGTGATTATGAAGGATTTTAAACTCCTAAACTCTGTTTTTGGGTTTTTAAAACTCTAATCCTTTATCTCATAGTGGGTTTCGTATGCACATGAGTTTAAATGATAGTTTCCATATAATTATATCTTGCATGTACTGATTTAGCATATGGGATGGTCTATTTTGAGTTTTGTGATGGCTGGGTTGAAAGGTACAGTGAGCAGCAGCCTTGGCTGCTCTATTGTGAACCTTGAATCTTGAGTTTTAAGGGTATAGTTCAAGGTTGATCCATATGCATGTGATTATGTTCACTTTTAAAACTAATATTTTTGCAATCTAGTGAAGTAAAGAGGCTTGTATATGGTTTTATAAGAAGCTTGGATTTGTATTTTCTGCATATGATATTCAAGGATGAAACCGTGGGTTTCATGTCTTTGTGAAACTTATTTTCCTCGATTGATTTTATGTAGCAAAAGCTTGATGTAATAGAGTTAGCATAGTGAAGTCCTTTTGGGAATAAATTCACAGTTTTGGAAGGTTTAAATGTGTTTTGATTGAAAGATGTAAAGAATAAACCCTGTTGCAGCTCGGGTCTGTGCATGAGGAAGGTGCATTATCGATAATGGCAATGAGCATTATCGGTAATGCTCTTGGTTGGGTCAAACCAGAGAGCTTGCATTACCGATAATGCACTTTGCCATTATCAGTAATGCCATTTTTCCCTATTTTCATCTTTAAAACTTGTTTTATTCATAACTTCCTCAGATGAACTCTGATTTGAGCGTTCTCTATATACACGAAAAGCTCTTGAGTCGTACTTTCTAAATTTTGAAGTTTTGAGGTCAAATTATTTTTGGAAAGAGAGTTATTTTCATAATACCGTATTTGCCCCTCGTGTGTGCACTTTGTCTTCTTTGGTCTAAATCCTCAAATCCGCTTTGCTTTTGCCATGGAATTCAACGTGTGGCATCTTAACACTTAAGAATAAGTCTTGGAAGTTTTAAAGTCTTGAGTTTAGCATTTTGGGGTTTTGAATCCTTAGGGTTGCAAGTGAGCAGTTTTGAGAGTCGTATTACCTTACTTTGAAGCTGTGGATGCTTGTGCTTTCTTTTGATCCTTCTTGCTTGCATTATTGTTTGTTTCTCAGATTTGATTTGGGTCCTTTGGAGGACCACTTGCATTGGTGCATGAGCATTGCATTTGGGAGGCTCGTGGAGCCGCAAAGGGTTGGAAACACTGTTGCATTGAGGTAGGGATAAGTAACCTCTTACTGTAATGATAATATGTCTGTTTTACAACTGTTTTTGAGAACTACATGAACATAGATGTTAAACACATTTAAGAATGGTATAACTTACAAATGTTTGAGAACCTTACGGATTATTAGCTTGTTAAATAGATACATGGAATATACTAGTTTAAAGACTATTGAATTGTGTGGCATGTTTATGAAATGAGAACTAAGGCACAGAAATGAAACGTTTTGAGAACTTGTCTATATTTCCTGGCAAACTACTTAGAACTGGGTATCATGTGTACGTGTATATAAAACTGGGGAATAGGATTTCCAAATGCAGGTTTTATGGAAACACTTGATAAGGGCATATAGTGATAACTGTTTATATCTACACAATATAAATACTTGGTCTAAAGCTCATATGCCTGATTTTCTAGATATATCTATATTAAAGAAAGATGTTGAGATTTTCTTACAACTATTCCCTTGACTTTTGGGTTGGATTGAATATTTTGAAATGGGAATCAGCCAGGGTACAAAAGTGAATATATATATATATATATATATATATATATATATATGTATTTGAATATGACGTGTCTTGAGGATTATTTTGTATACAAGATGATGGCATATGGTTTACCTATTTCACTCCTGTTTTTAGATAATGGTTATGATTATTTTGAAATAACACTCGAAACCTTAATATATGCCACATATTTGTAACTTTACCTGCTGGGGTTGGAAATTGGTTTAAAAAGTACATTCTTATTGCTTCTCTCGCCCATTTGAAAATGAGTTATATTATCGTGCTGTTATGCATGGTTTAGGCTCGGTTGGTATACAGGGAGATTATTTATGGGCCAATGGTCCTGGGTGGAGCCTTAGTGCGGACCCGAAGTATATAGCCCCGTAGTGGCTCGACAGTTGGCCATGTGTTTTAGGCAACTAATCGGTTATCCTCGGGAGGTCAGACCCCGTAGTGGTCGGTTTCGGCTGTCGTTGTGCCGGAGGCTTGTTAGCCTAGAACAACGTCCTGATATACGTTCCGTGAGCCTGGTCTTCGAAATTGATGGGTATTATATTGCATTTATAACTGTTCAAAACCCACACCATTTTACGTTATTGAACTTTGGACTGAACATAGAACTACTTGACTTAAGTTTTTCACTGAAAGACCACACAAGTTTATAACTGCGTTATCTATTGTTTTATAAACGTTATAGAAACTACGTTTATTTAAAATATTCCATGTATCACTGTATTATTGTTATTTGTAGAGGTTATCTTATTCCTACTGAGCAAGTGGAAGCTCACCCCTGCTTTTATGCAGCAGATTACAGGTTGGCTCGGGGTTTGCATACATGTTTTGAGACAAGCCTCTAGTCGAGGATTATTAGACGATTGCATGGTCGATTCTGCATTGGACCTGCATATTATTGAGTTGTGTAATATTTATGTTTTCTTGATTTTGGGATTTGCCATTGTTTGTGGCATAGCCTACTTGCCAGGGATGTTGGCATTATTATTATTATTTGATTTATTATTATTGTATAAGACTTTTGGGACATTTGTATGAGCATAACATTTCACATTGATAAATATGCCTATATTTCTTGTCTCTCATAAGGATATATGAATGAGCAGGTCAGGTTGTACCTCTATCTTGACACGTGTTGACCTATCCGGAAGGGTCAATACGATTGTTAGGTTGGGGTGTTACAAGGATCCACTTTCTCTGTTCATAAACCATTTGAAAGATAGGGCATATTTGAATACCAACAATGTATATCATTACATAAAACAGTTTCTATTATAGCCCAATCAACTTTATTCGTAAAGTATTTAGTAGAAAGGTCCCATTCCCATAGTTTATAAATAGTTCATTATTTGTAAGCATTTCCATGCAAAACCTTTCATACAGTTCATAAAGCTTGCCACACAAGTGTTACAATTCATAAACAGGTATATTTCATGTATCTAGCTAACAGTTCAAATAGAAAATAGGGTTCTCAACATTTATAAACCATATCATTTAAAATCAGGGTTTATAATATATATTATTCTCGTAACAGTTATAAAACAAGGAACAAGGTTCATAACCATTTATGAATCATATCGTTCAATAAGTGTTTAGAAATACGCAGTGTTCTCATAACAGTTGTGAAACAGATATATCATTATCAACTGTAAAAGGTTACTTATCCCTACTTCAATGCAGCTGTAATTTCCAACCTTTTGAGGTTCCACAAGCCTCCCCAATGCAATGCTCAATGCAAGTACTTAGTGGTTGACGGAATAGTCTTCAAGACTATCAACATCGGATAAGAAAAGGCAACCAAAGCATATCAAGATCTTGCTCTACGCAAAACCACACTTCATCGAGCCAAACCAACTCACACAATTCAATTTCACCTTTTAAAGATGTTAAACTAAATAAAAAAGACCCATACTGGCTTCAAAACCACTAGAAACAATAAAGGGTCAAAATAAACTAAAAGATAAGCAAAAATAGGAAACAAACCTTTATTTCTATCGATAGACAAGGAATGTCTATCGATACAAGCCCTATCGATAGGAGACCCTATCGATAGCATCCCTAACCTATCGATTGACAAATTATTTTGTCCCAATAATAAAACCATTTCTTGACTTCTCTATCAATAGAGCTACCATGTTTATCGATATAAAAGTGCCCAGCCGCACAAACGCGAGCTGCAGAAGGTTCTAACTCCAATCTTCATCTATTAAACACCTCAAAATCACCAATACTACTCGTCACAACCCAAAACCACCCACAAGCAAGTTTGAACACCAGTATTACACTTGTTTAAAATCGGATTTTTCCAAGATTTAACAAATTAAAGTTTAAAACCCAAAATCAAACCCATGTATTTAACAAAACCCACATGCATGCTGAAATACCCCATTGATCCACCAAAAATCTCCATTAAAGCATGAGTCTAACAAAATGCAATCAACTAAATGCAAATGAGATGAACTTTTAAAGAATTTTACCAAGATTTAACTTCTAATACCCATGAAATTCAAAACAGTAAGCATACATGCTAGACACAACCCAAGAAACCCAAAATCCTTTGCATGCAAGCCAACAAAACTTTAAACCTTACATCAAAACCCCAAGATTGAAAATAAACCACATGAAAACACCATAAATCCCTCTTTAAAACCAAATCAAACCCACAACCTCCAAGCATATGAAAAATACCAAAGGAAAAATGAAGAAGAGAAAGCAACTAACAAACAAAGCTTACCTCTTAACGGAGAAAGGAGAATTTCAGCGAGATTCCGGCGGCCTGCACCACTCCTCTTCATGGCTCCTCTGTAACGCCCCAACCTAACATCCGCACCGACCCTTCCGGATAGGTCAACATGTGTCAAGATAGAGGTACAACCTGACCTGCTCATTCATATATCCTCATGAGAGACAGGAAATATAAATATACTTAACAATATGGAATGCCATGCTCATACGAATGTCCCAAACGTCTTATAAATTAATAACAAATTAAAAGATACTAATGCCAACATCCTTGGCAGATAGGTTATGCCACAAACAATGACAAATCATGTTATTAAGGAAAATATAAATAATATACATCTCAAAATTATGCAGGTCCCGATGCAAAATATACCATGCAGCTATCCAACAACCCTCGAGCGGAGGCTTGTCCAAACCAAAGGTACAACCCCAAGCCAACCTGAAATCTGCTGCATAAAGCAGGGGTGAGCTTCAACGTGCTCAGTAGGAATAAGGTAACCTCTACTAATAACAACAACACAATGATACATGGAAATATTTAAATAATCAAAATTTCCATAACATTTTAAAACAATAGTATAGCAGTTATAAACTTGTGTGGTCTTTCAGTGAAAACAATTAATCAAGCTGTTCCATATGTCAACTATTCCATATCATGTGTCTCACCATATCATCCATATCCATCGAAACCAGGCTCGTGAGTGTATTACAAGTTACTGGTTCTTGGCTAACAAGCCACCGGTACCAGCGTAACCAAAACCGACCACTACGGGGTCTGACCTCTCGAGAGAAACCGATCAGTTGCCTTAAACACACGGCCAACTGTCGAGCCACTTCGGGGCTATAAACTTTGGGTCCGCACTAAGGCTCCACCCAGGACCATGGGCCCTTATATAGAAACCTCCTTGTGATACAAACTGAGCCAGAACCATGCATAGCAGCAGGAATATATATATTTAAACCAATTTCCAAAGCGAGCAGGTAAAGCTATTTATGAGTGGCATATAAACGTATCAAAACATTGTTTCAAAATCAATCATAATCCCTCATCCAAAATCAGGTGTGAGGTAGTTAAACCATATGCCATCATAACACACACACACACATATATATAGGAACAGTTCTCAAGGCACGTAATCTTACAAATAATAATACATTTTCAAAATCATGGCTTCTTTGTAACATTTTCATTTTTAACCTTCAGTTTAGTCCAAAATCAAGGGAACGTTTGGTTGAAGTATCTCACAACTTTTCCGTCGTTGAATCGTTTCGAAAATAAACCAAACATATGATTATAAAGTCAATATCTTAGTCATATTTACATAAACAATGCCACCATATGCCGGTTATTATAGGTTTCCATGATATTTTGTAATAAAAGAGTCTATTCCCCCGTTTATGTACATATCGCATTAAATTCTAAACAGTCAACCATGAGATGTTAACAAATTCTCAAAACATATTATTTTTGTGCCTTGGTTTCATTTCGTACAAGTGCCACACAATTTAACAGTTTTTAAAATCTGTATATTCCATGTATCTATTTATCAATTTGATAAACGACGGGGTTTCTCAAACATTCATAAATCATAATGTCCAAATGTGTTTAATACTCTCGAAGTTCTCAAAATAGGTATAAACAATCATATCATTATCAGAAGTAAAATGTTATTTATCCCTACCTCAATGCAACGGTGTTTCCAACCCTTGTGGCTCCACAAGCCTTCCCAAATGCAATCCCATGCAAATGCACCAAATGCCAACGATCCCCTCCAGGATCTCAAGTCTGGCAAAAATCAGAGAAGAGAAAGCAAATATACATCAAGATCTTACCCAGCACATCCAAGCACCAGAACAAACCCCATTGGTGTCTAATCCAAGACACTTAACTCAACACAAGCACAAACTTCCAACAAAAATTTTAATAGACCTCAAAGCATAAACCAAAATCCCAAAACATAATCTATGGTGGCCCAAGATAGGTCACCAGTCAACAAAAGCAAGTAAAATCCCAAGACAACAACCATCCATCGATAGCCAAAGTAGCTATCGATAGTGGTGCTATCGATAGATAATATAACTATCGATAGATACCTTCATTCTTGCAATCTCTATTCTGCAACAGTGTTATAACACCAATCAAAAGGACCCCAAAACTTCCATACACAAATCCACAACTACACAACAAATAAACCATCAATTTGCTTTGACAAATAAGCTAGCCACACATATCTTAAAGGTTCAAAGGATCGATTTCAAAGATTCACAAGTTTTACATCAAAACCAAATCAACTATGACTTTTCATCAAAACTCCATTAAACCCTCTTTTAAGCTTTCAAAACTTGAATTAAATGAATTTATTTCATATGTGACCCATAAAATATTTTAAAACAAGACTTTATAAACATAGATCAAAGATTTGAAGATTGATTTCATGAATCAACTAAATTTTTTGAACAAAAGATTTAAAGTTTTAAGACCCAAAACAAAGTTCAAAGCTTGAATCCAGCAGTCATGGCTGCTGTCCACTATTTTCCCAAATCATAGACTTCAAAACTCAACAGAAATCCTCTCTAACCATGAATCCATCACATGCAAGCTTAAGTTTATAACTTACATTGTTTTAAAAAAATCAGTCCAGTGAGTAACCCACTATGATTCATCAAATCAATGTTTAAAACCAAGAATTTATTTCTCAACTTATGCATGTAAGCATGAGTTCACTCAAAGCTAGTTTCATTTTATCACTAAACTGAGCAAGCAAATAAAAGGGAAGATTCGGACTTGCTTGAAAATATCAAAATCCAGCCCTCTTATAAAACACAGTCATGAGTTTATTTCCAAGAAAATTCAGCTTTGACAATACCATAATAACAAATCCCCAAGGGTCCAAAATGTATACGTGAATGGAGAGAAATTTATCTTACATGTAGCTATTAGTTTTAAACTCTCATTTAGATTCGAATATGACTGAAGAAAAAGATGGTTTTTGAAAAGAATCCATCAAGATTAAAAAAAAAAAAAGAATGCCCGAGATGCTCATCTTCTTTAGAAAAATGTTCACAAAAGTTTAAAACATGAAACCATTTGGTTTGAGATCAGATTTGGGGAAAACCATCAAATAATTTCCGAATTCAAGGTTTAGAAACCATGAATCCATATGCATGTCACAAAGCTCAACATCAAACCCATGGATGCAAGCATCTGACACCCCAACATAGCTGATTTAACATAAAACTCAAACCAGGGCTTAATGATACAAGAACCCGTTTTGATTAGAATCAAAGGCCCATTTTTAAAACCCACAAAATCTTGGATACAAGCCATTACAGTCCCTCATAAATTTTTCATACAATAAAACAATATTCAAAACCCAAAGATTCCAACACGCATGCTTGAAATACACATAACAGTTTGTACACAAACCCTAAAAGTTTCAGATTCTAAATAAATCATCACTCAGAAACGTAGATTCAAGTTGAGAACATTAACAATGTCAAAATACAGATTTTTAAGATAAAGATTTGAGCTTAAAGCTCTCTAAGTCAGAAAATATAAAAGAGTAGAAGAAAGGAAGGAAATCAAAACACACAACACAAGCTTACCTCTTGATTGGCAGAAATGGGGGAAATCCGGCGAGAATCAGCAACTCCGGCAGCTGCTCCAGTGATCTACCGGCCAAAAATCTGGTGGTGGTCCGACGGGGTAAGGTGGTTGCACCACCCCTCACGATCTCTCTCTCACACGGCTCTCAAACCCCTCAAGTCTGATGTATACACAAAGGGGACAGGGGCTGTTTACGGGTTTTAATGGGAAAAAGGCTAGGGACCATTTTGAAAATTGTAAAAATTCGATTTCTTATATTTATAAAATACCCTTAAGCTTATATAAAATTTTGAAACCATCCCAACCTTAAAAAAATTATATAATATGCCCCTTTCAAATTAACTTCTTGTATTTACAAAACACTCCAAGCTTTAAAGATATTACATAAATAGATATTTTAAAATTTTGGGTTATCACATGCTCCCTCTTTGCTCTCAAATCTCTCTCTCTCTCAAATGTTTAGAATGAAAATAAAGATAACAAGGGGCTGTTCCACAGTTTTAAAGAAATAAAAAGGGGACAAATTTGGTATTTTGCATAACCTTCTTAAATCAACTTCTCTATTTTTTAAAAACACCCCAAAACTTAATTAAAAATACATAAATAATGATTTTAAAATTTTGGGTTATCACAGTGGCTATTGGATCATAGTTAGTCAACTAGATATGGCTTAAGCTATTTTTCTAAGTTTCTTGAGTCTAAATCAACTTTTAACATGTAAACTAGTTAACTAAGTGTTCAAAAAGCATTTTTGGCTTAGTTTCAAAATATTTTACTAGATATGTATGCCAATGCAATATGAGTAAAACATTTGGTCTTTGAGCTATGCAATGTTAAATAATTTGAGATGCCTTACATAACATTTCTAATACAGCTTGGCTTTAAAGAGGTTCTTCATGATCTTGGCTTCAAGTTGTTCTTCATGGTCTTCATGAGCTTTTGATTTGAGCATTTTGCACAATGAATTGCTTGGGATATGTTGATGAGCTCCAACAAGATATGTCTTTGATTCTAAAGAGTCACAATACTTAACCATATGTTAGTGATTAAAGTAATGTTTGTTTATTATCAAAATGTGGTCAACAGAATTGATCTTAGGGCTAACATTTATTGTGAAGAGTTGAGAAGCATAGTTGTGGAGAGAAAAAGAGAGAGAGAGGGGGGTTGGCCTGCTGTGTGGAGAGAGAAGAGAAGAGTGATTATGACAACCTAAATTAATTATGGCACAGTTGGCTTTGAATATTTTATAAGATTCTAATTTTAATTATGGCAATATATGAGATTATGGTAACCTAAAATATTAATTATATGGCATGCATTATATATGAGATTCCTATAAAATAAAATAAACCATCAACCAATTAGAAAGAAGTAAATAGAGTGAATTAAAGGGAGAATATAATGGAGGAGGGAAAAGCAACGAGAGCTCCACGTAGGATGGACTGCTCTCTCTCTCTCTCTCTCTCTCTCTCT
>JAESVK010000290.1:838791-851842 GCA_017140935.1 Hamamelis virginiana | reverse complement strand
TACTCATGATTTCTTAAAACTGGTTGTCTTTTTAAAGGATATAAAATCTGGGAAAAGGATCATTTGGGTGCTTCCAATTTGGAAACTGACTTATCATCAATGTATGATAAACATGGTTTGTGTCCTCTTGAGCGATAGGAGTGATTTTGGCACTTGCTTCTGGGTATTGAAAGTTTGAGCTTTGGTATCAGTTAGTCATATTGAACGTACATGAGACGAATATGATTGTTGTATTGCTTGGTGCATATATGTGGACTATGGAGTCATAATTATGCAGGCCAAAGTTATTTGCGGATTTAGACACAGATACAGGCTTTAAGAAAGATTATCTTAGTGCTCATGTCTAGCTTTGCTATTTGAGGATCAAATTTATACTTTTATTTTCTATTGTTTTTAGTCCTCTTCCATTCCTTTGGGTTTGAATCTCCCATTAATGGAGTGTTCGGAGTATTACTTTGAACTTGTAAGGGCAACTTTACTCTTAAGGTACATAATGTTGGGTTGTTAAAAAACAACATTTGCATAATAAGACAAGCATAGCTAAGGTGTTAATGCTGAGGTTGATGTTTGAAAACCTACGAATGATATGCTAAGGTGTTAGGTGTTAATGCTTCTATATCAACATGGAATATCATTTGTTGGTTTTCAAACATCACTATATTTGTCATTTATCAAAAAATATTTTGGTGGTGACCCCTGATTCAGGGACAAGATGCAGAAATTCTTTATTAGTCTGAGATCTTTTTTTCTTTTCAAAGTGTTCTAAATATGTATTGTATCATTTGGTCAGCAAGCAAATTAACAGAAGAGCTTGATGGATGGCTCAGAGCATCTGGCCTAGCTAAATGTCCTGACGTACGGGGTGTGATTGCTCCGTAAGTTAGTATGGACTAGTCTCTCTGTTTCCCTTTTGAAGTATCAATAACGGCTCTAATGTATTTCATTCTTCTTTTGGTGGCACTGAAACAACAGGCATGCAGGTTATTCATATTCAGGTCGTGCTGCAGCCTATGCATTTGCAAACATAGATCCTGCAAACATGTGCGTTTTGTTTTCATATCCCCTCTCCCTTTTTTTTTTTGTTTATTAGAAACCACTGGTCTCTACAATTCCATCATTGCTTTAAGCCTGTAGTCTTGTTACATGAGGTGGTCATATTCAAGTACTTGTGTGCTGGCTCATTCTTTTCATGAATATGAAAAGATAAACTGGTTAAGCTGCTCAATATTTTGCTAATATGTGAGACAACTAATGGTTTCAGCTCCCGGGTGTTTCTTCTTGGTCCATCTCACCACTATTACACTCCAAAATGTGCTCTTTCAAGAGCCACAGTTTACAAGACGCCTATAGGGGATCTACCTATTGATTTGGAAGGTATCATGAATTTCATTTTTAGTATGGTGTAGTTGTTTTCTTTTTCTAGAAATTACCTTGCAAGAATGAGCTTTAATAACTTTCAACATGGGAAGGAGAATGTGGGCTTAGTAGTCTGGCGAAATTGATGTGCAGAAGGTTAAGATACATGCATGCATGCAAACACATATACAGAGTGCAGACGCACATACATACATATATATATGATATATGTAAACATTGAAATTGATCTCTATGCCGGTGCATTTTATTTAAGTAGATCACTCTCTCTCTCTCTCTCTCTCTCTCTCTCTCTCTCTCTCTCTCTCACAACAACAACAACAATGCCTCAAATGGCTCAAATTTCGTTTGAGCTTAAATTCCTTTTTCATTTGTCTGAACATTTTTATTGATGTCTATGTATTTTTTGCCTGGCTCCTTGTAACAAAATTTATTCACTTCACGTTTGTTTATGTATAACAGTCAATGAGGAATTAAAAGCTACCGGTAAATTTGAAATGATGGATCTTCATGTTGATGAGGCCGAACATAGCATGGAAATGCACTTGCCATATCTTGCTAAAGTATTTGATGGGTAATTTTTGTTGTAAAATAAATTAAAGTTCTATTATCTGCCCATTTTTCCTTGAGGCTCATCTTTTTATGATATCAATTCAGGCACCCGATAAAAATTGTACCCATATTAGTTGGTGCTCTTAATGCTGACAATGAAGCCTTTTTTGGACGGATACTAGCCAAATATGTGGATGATCCAAATAATTTTTTTTCTGTGTCCTCAGATTTTTGTCATTGGGGATCTCGGTATGTTCCTTTCATGAGTATCTTCTCAGATTTCATTTTCTTTTGGCTCACACATCACTTTCCTCTTTAGATGATAATTCATTTTTGTTCTTACACGTCTCAGGTTGACTCAACACCTGCACTGTCTTTCATTTCCCTACACACACATGCATACATGAATAAATATAAATCTATAATTTATTTGTAATATATGCAGTAGTGTCATGTATCTTATAGAATCATGGAAAAATACGCAGTAATAAAGCCATTCTATATGGTGTATGTGTGCAAATGGTAAATTTATTATTAATAACACAAATTATCAAGTATTGTTTTAAATATAACTATAGATTGGAAAATTGGATACTATGAAATTGAATGAGGGAGTACAAAGACATAAGTGGAAAGATTGAAATCAATAGAAATAAAAGTACCCATGAGACTCTTTGGTGGAAGCTTTCCACAGGGCTACTTCACTACATATATTACATGTGTGTGTGTGTGTGTGTGTGTGTGTGTATTCGTACACATAACACGTGAGAACATTAGCACATCATATTATACACCTAAGGCAACCTCTCTACCCTAACATAACACAAGGTGACCTGAACTCTTGACTTCTCACACTAAGGTCACTTGGGAAACCGTTGGAATGCCTCTAGCCTCTAGGTCAAATTCTCTCTCTCTCTCTCTCTATATATATAAATATATATACACACACACACACAAACATTCGAGTTGTTATATTCCTGTTCTATTTAGTTTTGGTGAACAAAAAAGAAATGGAATAATTTGTAGTTACATGTTATAACAGGATTACAAAATTTCTTTTTAATTATTATCTTTCTTCTTTTTTAATACGCTTTCATGGCTATAATTCATTTAGGTTATATTCATATTTTGTTGCATGACACTGGGCATATTGTGCTTTTTTCGTTGCACATCCATCCTTGTTTACAAATATATGCAGGAAGCTGGCTTATGCGTGTTTTGTGTACCTGATTGACTATCTTATAAAATTTTCAGTCTCACATAAATTCACTTCCATATCTGTGTTAGGTTCAACTACATGCACTATGACAAAAAACATGGAGCCATATACAAATCCATTGAGTCGTTGGACAGGATGGGCATGGACATTATAGAAACTGGAGATGCAGATGCATTCAAAAAATATTTATTGGAATTCGACAACACCATTTGTGGACGGCATCCGATTAGCGTTTTCCTTCATGTAAATGCCACAATTTTCTTGGAAAGTTATTGAACTAACAAAGCTTTTGATGTTTGCAAAAAATCCACAGAACTTTGCATAGATAGTGCCTCCCTAACCCAACACAATCCAATAAGGGGGGGAAAAACCCTACCAATTAGGTCCTATTTTTACTTGGATGATAATTATGACAAATTTTCCCTCTACTCAGACTACAAATATATGATAACAAGTTCAAGAAAATGACGCCTGACAAAATCAAGAGCTCTTAAAATCAATTTGACAATTTTAGTAGCCCCTCCCCCCTCTTTTGGATTTATTATTGCTGTTTTCATTTTAGAAAGTGTATAAAGTGGATGCCTTGTTATGAGCATTCATTATCTTGAGTTTTGATACGTGCTGACCAATTTGTGGAAGACCACATGTGGGTCCACCTAATAACATTTCAAAGGCAAAATGTTTTAGGAACTGTACATGTAGATTAAAGTTAAAGATTGTTTCTTTTCTGATTTAGTTTGCCAGCATTGTCTTTTTAAACTTTGACCAAGGTGTGTGATCTTATACTTGTATGTTGGAGTCAATTTTAAGTTGGCAGGCCCACATATGGTCCTCAACAAGTTTGTCTAGTTTGTGTCTTAAAACCCTGTTAGGAATGTATTGATTAAAGAGCATAGCAAGCATGATGAGAGTGCTCGCTTGATAGCATTGCTATTTCCTCTTTAGTCAGTCATGAGAATATTATATAGAGACAAAAATGTATGGAATTTTAAAAAGAAAAAGGACCCTTTTTTCAGAGTGTTTTGTTGGAGTACCTAATGAACACTCCTAGTCTTTATGTATGGAATTATAGAAACAAATGTTTTCCTGTTATTTTGTTTCCTGTTGTCTTGTTTTGTCTTATCTATATTTGTGTGTGTTATTTCTGCAAAGTTCAAGCTGTTACATTCCTAGTTAACTGCATTGATTGGGTTTGCTAACTTTTTGCCTTTTATTTTTCAATTTTTATTAGATGTTGAGGAACTGCTCGACAAAGATGAAGATCAATTTTCTCCGATACGAGCAGTCAAGTCAATGCAAAAGTATGAGAGACAGCAGTGTAAGTTATGCATCTGCGGTGGCAAAGGTGGATGCTTGAAGTCTGTAAGAAAAACTGTTCCAAATCACCTGCACTGGAGCATTATGATCTATGCATTTTGAAGTCCTTTGGATTGACTGTAATTAATAACTTAACTAAGCATTTGCACTTTGCAGAGACCCTCCTTAACTTGGCTTCGCTGTTTTCAAATTGATAATAATTACAGAGCCAATCTATTTCCTTGATTCTCATGTTACACACACTATGCATCAACTACTCCTAACTGTTTATTAATTCGTTTATTCATTTTTATTAAATTCCTTTCGAGGTTCCTTTCTGCCCAAAATTAAAACTACTGGACTGGGCACACGTGGTGTGTGCATCCAGTTGTGACCATGGAAGTAGAGCTTGTAGCGACCATGGTGTTGTGATGGGGGGCTGGTGTTATGCTTCTGCTTGGGGGGTGGCAGTGTCGAAAGTGGGTTAGGAGTGGTGGTGGATCAATTATGCTCTGTTGAGATTTTATTTTGAAAGCGTAAATATCATATGGATTGTGTTGAAAGCAGGGTAGGATAGAATTAGAAATTTGAGCTAATGATGGTGATGGCTTTATTTATTTATTTATTATGTTTTAATTAGTAATATTTGAGCTTGTAGCAATTTTTATTTTTTGCTTTTTTATTTTTCCAACTTAGCAATGTATGATTTCTAAGGGGGGAAAAAAAGGGTAATGTTTGATATTTTTGTTAAAAAATCAGTATTGCTAATTTTAAAAAAGCCAAAAAAGGTAAAAATGTACTTTTAAAAAGTTCAAAGGGGAATAATAATATGCTGATTTCGACTCAGTACTCTTGGGTTACATAGTGGGTTTTGCATGTA
Organism: Hamamelis virginiana; assembly: GCA_017140935.1. Classification (NCBI taxonomy): domain Eukaryota; kingdom Viridiplantae; phylum Streptophyta; class Magnoliopsida; order Saxifragales; family Hamamelidaceae; genus Hamamelis; species Hamamelis virginiana. Next base: position 846,521 of record JAESVK010000290.1, on the reverse strand, counting down.
TATTTATTACAGCCCCGGGGCGGACTGTAATTAAATTTGGTAATATTTGATTAGTGATCAACAATGTTATGGCTAATCATCACTTGAGCTCTCTAATCAAAGTGCTGAATCTTTGGCTAGATTAGGTTGCTCTCTTAACGATTCTTTTGCTATTTCTGATCTTCCTAGTTGTATTGCTCTGTTACTTGATGCTCATGGAAGTTCCTTTGTTTTTTTCAATGAAATTTCCCGCTCATCAAAATAAAAATAAAATATGAACCCAAAAAAAAGAATAAAGAAAAAAAAATCATATGAAGATGCAACCTAGGTGGTAAATCCTTGTTGGTGCCAGTGGCGGAACTAGGCTTTTCCATGGCCCCCCAACTTTTTACTTTCCTTGTATATATATGTATACATTGTATGATATGTGTAGGATGGGGAAAGATTGGTCAGGGACTTGGCCCCCCGACTTCAATTCTGGTTCCGCTACTGGTTGGTGCGGTATTGGAAGCCTAGTGTCAAAACCTCTCTTCATTCATAACTCTCTAACATTATAGTTGACACCCCAGCCAGATGAAAAAAAAAAAAGCCTTGGTAAAATGGTGGCAGTAACCCTCTTTCCCCTTGAAATAAAGGATACAATATGGCAGTTATAAATCATTTTGTCAGTGCAAGTTCTTTTTCTTGATTGGTGTTTGAGGTGGGGCCCAATAACCTGAGCAGTGTTGAATTTAATAGTAGACTTGGTATTAAATTTAAGGAATAATGACTTCTAATAGCCAGTAAATTGTCATCCCCAATCTACATAAAAGCCATTACTCAGTGTTGCCATAAAAGCCATTACTCAATGTTGACCATGTCAAAGTGGAGGCTTGTAAAGCACAAGCAATTTACATGGATGTCATGAAACAATTTCGGCAACCTCCAAAGGGGTAAAGCCACCCTCCAAAGGGGTAAAAAAGGGAAGGGTTTTGGAGGGACCTTTTTTAAGTTTCATCTTAGTGGTTGCAATTGAAATATTTCTTAAATTCAAATTCCTGCACACTATATTTTTCACTTTTAAAGGACTTCTCTTAGAATTAAGGGTACCTGAAAGCAGGGCACTGGTCTCTGCAATTACTCTCTCTCTCTCTCTAAATTCTGGCAAAAAGAAAAAAAAAATGTAATTTCAGATGAAATGCACCCCAAAGAGGTCAGTATAAGTATTTTAATCTGAAAGTTGCTACCATGAATATATAATTATATGGGGATATTACAATCAGAAAAAGCCCACACCATATATTCCCAATATGTTTATTTCCAAGTCTGTACATAACCACATTCTCTCCTCTCGTAAATGCCCAAGTTGTTGTTTGTTCAATCAAGTGATGCCCTCCTGAAGCGGTCCGAAACCCAACTAATAGCTGGGAATGTATCCGGCGTGCTACCTGCTGACCCGCTCTCAATTGGTGTCCATTTACCTGCAGACTCGCATGGCTCAATGACATAGACCGAACCATCTGTTAAACCTAAGGCAAACTGGTATGGCTTTTGTGGATGTGCAGCAATCACAAGCGGGTAGAGGTAGGATCTGCATTCAGTAATCAAAACCTAAAGAATTAGAATCAAGTGCATGGTTACTGCATATAAAGGAAGTAAAAGAATATGGCTGTGGCTATCAAGGTCTGTCCTAATTTCCAATAGGTTGATTGGAATTTGGAGATATGGGCTGAACGTAGCTCAAATATGTGCATGGAGAGAGAGAGAGTAGACTAGACACTTTGGCGCCCATAATATGAATCATTAAACAGGCTAAATAAATAGTACACTATGCAGCCCTAGCCTGTTACAGGAATTCAATAAGTCAACTGAGCTTGTGAAGCAATTAAGTACCTGATGCTGGAATGAATATAAGCACTTGGACTAATGTGACATTGTAGTTGGAGATCTGAAGCAACAAATATGGACACATAGCCATCCAGGAAGCTGGCATATACCAACTGGCTATCACATGAGAATGTTGCATGGGAGATTCGTGCAGAAAAATCTCCAGGCACCCACTGGAAATACCGAATAGTAAAAATTTATATTTCAACTACTCAACAGACAGCATATTAGGAAGAAAACAACTGCTTATCATGAGAGACAGAGGTAATGAAGTTACCTGCTTTACACATTCTAGTTTGGTTGTTTCATAAATTGCAAGATGAGTCTCATGTACCGCAAGGAAGTGTATCTGATCCTGGTGAAATTGGATGTGGGTGTCTGTCAGTGTTACTGGCATTCTTCCATCGGGAATATTCAAGAATTTGCTATTCTGCTCTACCCACCCATCTGATTTCCACACGAAAATCTGGGGAAGAAAAAAGAAGATGATTACATAACCAAGATCCAGAACAAGAGAATTTTTTTTTACCAAGGACATGTTTTGAAACTGAAAATGCTGAAAACAATCATCCACAGATTTCTTTACACTTGAAGTAGGTAAATGTTAGTAGCTCCATTACTTCCCTATCGTATTAGCATTCAAGACACAAACACAAAAGGAGGTACATTCTTTTGTAAGAAAACAAAACAAGCCAACTTAGAAAAGAAATAGCAGTGTTTTAAAAACCGGACCGTTCATCGAACCGGAAAAGTTACCGGGTTAAGGGTCAACCGGTTCAACCGGTTGAACCGCCGGGTTGAACCGTGACGTCATAAATATATTATTTATTTATTTATTTAATTATTTATTAGAATAAAAGCTATAAATGATTCAAAATATAATTTTTTTTAAAATATTTGTACAATCAATTCATATATTTGAATTTATGTGCAGTCATTACAAATATTGGGACTATTTTAGTCATTTTAGCACCTTAAAAAAAAATTAAAAAAATTATTTAAAAAAAAAAAAAAACCGGGTTGACCGGTTTTTTGACCGGTTGAACCAGTTGACCCGCCGGGTTGAACGGTTTTTTTGAAAATGGGTTTTTGAGGGTTGAACCAGCCGGATAGGGGACCGGTTCCCGATCCAACCGGTCCAACCGGCCGGTCCGGTCCGGTCCGGGTTTAATAACACTGAGAAATAGTGTTTCTGATATGCATGCCATTAAATATTAAATACAAACCTGATTGTCTGCTCCAGAAGAAACAAGTACATTGAGAACATTAGAGAAGGCAAGACCAGTGATTCTTTTAGAGTGACCCTTAAGCACACTTTTAACCTGCATAAACAGGGGCAATGACTAACTTAAAGTTCTCTATAAAACAACATCAGTGCAAGGATTCATTCATGGGAAAAAGAAGAATATACCTCATCCACACGGACATTATAAATCAGGATTGTGGAGTCATCCAAGCCAATAGCAATAATATTGTTATCTTGAGGGTAGAAAGCAAGAAAAGTTGCCATAGGTGGTGGAAAAATGAAAGTTGCCATTCTCTGTGATTACCCAATAAAACTTGAGAATGGTCAGTTAGATCCTTACATTATAGAAAAGCACACTCAAGCATAGTGACAGGTTCAGGGTTTTGGAGCAAATTATCTTATGAAATAAATAAAATTTTATGCAACAATAAGAAGAATTTTGGTAGAAAGGTAGGAAGCCAGTAATGAGAAACTTTGATGATAAAAAGAGAAAAAAATTGAGAATATTTTGGAAAAAACTTCAAGAATTAAATTGACTTTTGGAAAAAAGTAAATTAATAAACGAAAAATTAGAAGTTGTCATCCTGAAATTAATTGGAAAAACTTCGGATTTTGAAACTAACTCAGAAATTATTCAGTATTCTAGAATTATTGAACTGTACACAATAAGATCATGTTACCTGTGCTAATGAAAAGGTTGTGCATGATTGAACAATTTATAAAATTGAAGAAATTTGCTATAGTGCATCCAAGCAGCTTTGTTTATTCAGGTTACCTTAAATGTCATCATGTTGAACAGAGAAACTTTCCCTCCTGATGCTGATATGACATATGAATCATTCTTAGACACAGCAAAACAGGCCACAGCCTCAGTATTAGTTCCAGTAATGTCATTGGTCATCAGTAGTAAGCTGCCCCGCGGTTGCCATAATTGAGGAGGAACCTTGGTGGTCGCCTACACCATTCAATATTTCATCATAATTACATTATCGGCTATATTTAAATTTCAACTTTCAAGAGAATAAGAACTTCAAATGGTAGATTGGAAAGTATGCCCCCTTTACCTTTCCGCTCAAATTGAGGTTATTTTGCGGCCACTTCCAAAGTAGATGAGTAGCATTTGATGTTAATGCCAAAATGGCATTACCTGCATTATTGTAGATCAACCTCGATATCTGCAATCATCAAAGGAAAACCCAATGAAAATCTTATTTTCTTTTGAGGAAATTTTAGGCATAAACATCACATTTTTTTTAGAAGGGTTTAAAGTCAATTACTTGAGCCTTTACCATCTTATTGCAAGTTCATAAGAATTCCAATTACTTGTGCGCACATGTGTATTGTATTACTTTTTCAATAGTGGTTGCTACACCAAAGTAATCCAAATATCACATGGATACAATGAAAATGGAGGAACATGCTATAGCCTGCATGCTTCTGCTAACAACCAGGAATAAGTTCTATTCTGAATCTTCAATAAAACCAAAAGTACAGTTATGAACCAAATTTTCCAGTACAAACGAGAAACCTCCATGCTTTATGTACGCAGTATTCCATGATCCGATGTCAACATCTCAAAATACAGATTGTGAAAAATTCTTACCACTGAAAATTGTATATATATATATATATATATATATATATATATATATATATATATATATGGGACAGGTTCCGCTTACACCCTATTTTGACACCTATGTTTACACTTCGTTTTCAAATACCATTGTAAATAGAAAATTTTGAGAAACCGGCCATTAGATTAGATACTTATCTTATGTTTGTCATGTATGAAAAAAATTGGAGTGATCCAACGGTTAGTTTTTAAAAAATATTATTTTGAAGAACTATTATTTTTTTTATTAATTAAAAACATAATAATTTTTTATAGTGACATTTCTTAAAATCTAACCGTTGGATCACTATGATTTTTGATATACATGATATGCATAAGAAAGGTATTGAATCCAACGGTCGGTTCGTCAAAATATTTATCATAGATAGTGTTTTGAAAATGAGGTGTAAATATAGGTGTCAAAATAGGATGTAAGGGGAACTTGACCCTATATATATATATATATATATATATATATATAGGGACGGGATCACCTTACACATTATTTTAACTCTTATACAAACACATGATATGTACCATTAGATTCAAGAAAATCTTACGACTAATAGTTGATAGAGTTTAAAATCAAAAAAATTACTTTTTACTATCTCTCTCTCTCTCTTTTGCCTATCCATCTTCACCTTCCCCCTCTCTCTCTCTTCCCTCCCATCATGAAACTCTCACTTCCCCTTGCTACACACCCTCGCCGGCGGGCCACAATGCCGGCCAACATCGCCGGCGACCCTAGCTGCAATCCCATTGGATCATACCCCACACACCATCTCTTTCTCTCTCAATATCTTTTATGAATGTTGTTTTGTTTTGTTTTGTGATTTTTTTTTTTCTTTTACACCAATAAAACCTCAAAATCTGATGTGAAGATGTCATAAAAATGTATGCTTTCTTTTGGGATTTGTTTGGTAAAGAGCCAAATCTGATGTGCTTTCCTCTTTTCCAGTAAAAATTAGCACCATTTGATCTACAATGAAGCTAACCATCACAACTGTAGTTTGAAAAAAGATGCTTAACAATTTAATTTCAACCATTTGATCAAAACATTCATGCATTTTGAAATTATGGTCAGAACTGGAACTACATTACCAACACTTACTAAAAAGTAGAAGATCTGAAATTTAGTGCTATGATTTTGACTTGAACAAGGAAAAAAAAAATCTTTGAATGGGTGGTGCTGTGGTCGTCCGGCGAGGAGGGGAGTTGGGTGAGTTTCATGGGAAGAGAGAGAGAGAGAGAGAGGGCCGGTGATGCTGGCCGGCGCTGTGGCTGGCCGGCGAGGCTGCAAAGCAAGACGGGATGTGAAGGTTTTGTGACAGGAGGGAAGAGAGAGGGAAAGTGAAGATGGATGTCAAGAAGAGAGAGAGTGAAAAGTGAATTTTTTTGTTTTAACCTCCATCCACCATTAGCCCTTAGATTGTCTTAAATCTAATGGTCCATATCATGTGTTTATATAGAAGTTAAAATAATGTGTAAGGAGATCCCGTTCCATATATATAAACGTTTATGAAACATGCACCTATATTTAATGCCAAACACATTTAAAATAATATGTTTTTCTCATTTAGGGGTCCAACTGATCAACCAATGGCTGAACCAGTGATCCAGCCTCCTAACCAGGTCGATGTCTGGTCTAGGTCTGATAACTATGCTTGTAGAGTTTTACTTTCAGTTTCTTTCCCCCACTTCTAATGACCATTAAGCTCTATTCAACTATATTTCACGAAAAATATTTTGGCCAAGCTTGGTTTTAAAAGAAATTGGAAAGATCCTGCACGTCTGGATCCCCATGATTCCTACCAATTCAGCAGAGACGTGACTTTCGCTTTCCCATAGGCTCTGCTCCAAGATGACAAAAGTAGAGTTCAAGTAAATTTTGTATCTAAAAAATTTCCTTTTTCTGTTGTTTTCTTTTCTTTCCCTCCATCTTCTTGTCAACCATAGTGGAACTCTCTCAACATTCGCAGCATTGGTGATGTTTCCAGCATCAATCGCATACATGGATAGCCATTCTATTTTATTGCTAAAACAGAATGATGTAGATAAACTCTCCTTAGCTCTGTGGTTTTATGACTTCATTACAATTAAACTATCATGAAGTTTGGAAAACTGAGTGTGAGGATTCTTCAAATGGACCACTTTTCACACTAGGAAAGTTAGTCACCAATAGTAATCATGAACTGTAAATTAAAATGTCAAGGATCTATATAACCATTACATTTACCAAGTGTTTGTGCAATCAACCAGCAATAGGAAACAGAAACTACTTAAAACTTCGAAGAAGGATAACATTCGTAAGCATTTACTAATTTCTAACATGTACATGAATTAGTGTTGCATATTGAACGCAATTCTGAGCAAGAAAACATTCAATAATTGATATATCAAAGCCAAAAACAAAAATGCTGTTAACCCAGGAACATCACCCTTGTGTTTAACTGCCAGATTTATAATGCTAGTTTTCACAAGAAATGGATTATCAATAATTGAAATAAAATTGAGTAACTTGTATATATTAAAATCATACCTTGTGTGTTTCCGCATGAGCAGGAAGCCGCAAGGACTGGAACTGAGAAGGTTTATTAATTTCAAAGATCTTCAAAACCTTATACTTGCCGGTGGGTGCCTCAATAAATTTAGATTTCAATTCCTTCGAGTTTCTGGTGCTCCCATTCTACAAAGGCTAACGAATTTAGTTTGTGACTTCAAAAGTAATGATGCGGATATTTAGTACACGGCAGTAAGGCCTAATTTGAGTTCAAGATGCAATAGAAAGGATGAAAAACATTATGTCAAATAAATTTATGCATTTGTATGGAATTAAGCCAGATTAAAAAAATTCATGAATTTGGACAGAAATAAATTATAATCAATCATTCTATGACTACCCCACCTTTGGGACACTTCCGTCTGCAACTTCAGCACTAGCAACAGTTGAACTTGCAGTAATTGCAAGCTGCATGGAATAACAAGCATTAGGGAGGAAATATCTCCAATCAGAAGCAAACAAAA